>CM065465.1:30891422-31091774 GCA_032872475.1 Leptopilina myrica (nomen nudum) | reverse complement strand
AATTCAAATTTAGTAAACATTTTTCTTAATTCGAATTTAGATTTCACGAATTTTATAATTTATTACAAATCTAGAAAATTGTTGAAAATATAATAAAAATTCTAGTAAATAATATTCAAAAAAAATTCTAGAATATATTTTTATTCTAAATTTGTAAAATTTCAACTCTACTAATTTTTTGGGAAAAAAAAATTATTAAAGAATTAGAAAACATTTCGAACATAAATAGTGAAAAATTTATAAACAAATTTTTACATTTCAAATTTCTTTCCACTAAAAATTTCAGTGGAAAATAATTGAAGACTTAGTCGAATGGAAAATTTATAAATATGTTTTTACAGTTTAAATTTGCAAAAAAAAAATTTTCTAAAAATTACAGTGGAAAATTCCTTTAAGAATTAGTAAAAATTCCAAACATACATTTCATATTTCTAAATTTTTTTTACCACAAATTTTAGTGAAAACATCCAATTTCACATTTGCAAATTTCTATTTACTAAAAATTCGAGTGAAAATTTATTAGTAAAATTAATCAATTAGTTGATAAAATTTTGAAATAGAATAATGAAAAATGTATGAATATTTGTTCCGGCTTTAATAAATTAATAATCCAAAATATTAAATAAATTAATTAATTTATATAAATATTAATTACTAAAGATGCAGTAAAAAAATTCAAATATAAAAATTCGAATATAAGAATTCAAATTTAAATATTCAAATAGAATAATTAACAATTAAGAATATATTGTAAATAAAAAAATATTTATATAAAAAAAAATAGCAATAAAAATAAACACACTGCGGCGCTCATTTTGCACTTATGTGTACATGACGCTCCTCAAGTTAAGCCACTTTATCACAGTGTATATAATTTACAACTTTTTAAATGAGCCGTCATCTAATATTCTGATGAGTAAAGTTTCATATAAACTTGACAAACTTTCTCCATGATAACTATATATATGTTGGTGAAGGTACACACATTAAGTTTCCCTACATCAGTCCAAAACTGTCGGGACTAAACGACATTTCTGTCTTCACTTGGAAATTAATCCAAATTGTTATCAATATTCTCCAAAACATTCAAAATTTATTTCTTTACACAGAAATTAGGAGGGAAATTTTAATTAATGCAATTTTCCACTGAAAAGGGCAAAAAATAAACTAAACAAATGATTCTGTTAAAAAGTTAAAACAAACATTTATAAACACAATTATATTTATATAATTAATATTATTTATAATTATATAAATGCACGAAGAGAAAAAATTTAGAAAAAAAATTATCTAAGTTAAATAATAAATTTAAATTTTAATTCTGTTTATAATTTTTTCCCAGCCAAATTCCGATAAAATCAATTAATTTATTTAATTAAAACCACCGACTAATAAATTCCGAATATATTAAAAACGCAAAAATTTTTCCATCAAATAAATTTTATTTGATTTGGAAATGATTCGTCCTCTTCAATTTATTAAAATATTTACTTCCGATAAATAGTAAAATATTCATTGATATTTATTCAATCAAAATAACTTTCCCCATTTCGAAGAAATTCTTTTTTCTATTGTTTCTAAAATTAAAAATTACTATTTATCTGTGAAACATTAGTCCTCAATTTTTTCAGTCAATGAATTTTGAAACTTTTACAATATATTAAAATTTATACTCATTTAATAATGAAATTCATACTTTTGTAAAAATAAAGTTTATTCTTTTTTAAAAATAAAATTTATACTTTTTTAAAAATATAAAATTCATACTTTTTTAAAAATAAAATTTATGCTTTTTTAAAAATATAAAATTTATACTTTTTTAAAAATAAAATTTATACTTTTTTAATAATCAAATTTATACTCTTTGAATGATAAACTTTATTCATTTACTAATAAACTTTATAATTTACTAATAAAACTTTACAATTTACACTAATAAACTCTATACCATTAAATATTAAACTTTCATTGAACAACAAGAGCAGAATTTAATGTAATAATTATTTAATATTTCAATATTATTAATTAATCTGTAATAAACTTTACAACTTTCAATTTGTCCGAAATTTCCAAAAATAGAACTTTTTGGAACAAAAAAATTTATTACTAATTCTTTTTTCAATAAAAATTGAACAGAAAATTTATTACTAATTTTTTTCAATAAAAATTTAACAGAAAATTGAAACAAAAAGGAAAATAGAGAAAAAAATGTTTTTTGTTTAGTTGATAATTGGCAGTAACTGTATTTTTGTTAATTAATTAATTTTTCGAGTGCGCAGTAAGTTTGCAAATTATTATCAACTTTTGAATTGTTAAACTAATTCTTAATTGACTCGATTTTAGTTTCTATAATTTAATTAATGTTTTACAGAATAATCAACGTCTTATTAATACTTCTATTTTTTTTTATTTTACTATTAGAAAACTATGAAATAAAATATTATTATATATTATTATTTATTATTATTATTATTATTATTATTATTATTTATTATTATTATTATTATTATTATTATTATTTATTGCATAACAATAATTAATTACTGGGTAAAAAAAATTGTTAAATTATTTTACAATATTTAGAATTATAATATTTGAAATTCAATAATTATTATTGTATATTTTATAGAATACCTGAATATTAAGAAAAAAATAAAGACAAAGACTCACCAAAAAAAGAAGAGTTCACTTTAAAGAAAAATCAGTGCAATTTACCTGAAACAAAAAATAATTAATTATTATTTCTCTAATTAACACAAATTCAAAATTATTTATAAATTATACTTTTCCATTAGTTATTAATTAAAGAAGAAACAATTTTTTCGAAATATGAAAAATAGTTTTTCTATAAAATATTTTTTTATTAAACAGTTTTTGTTAGAAAAAATATATTTTTTTGAGTAAAATATATTTTTTGTGTAAAATAAGCTTTTAAAAAACAAATATTCTTTTATGTGAAATAAGTTTTTGAAAAAAATATATTCTTTTGTATAAAATGAATATTTAGGAAATAAATATTCCCTTTAAAAAAAAATTCTTGCTTTTTTTCCAAACCAGAAAATATGGAAAACATAATTTTCCTGCTTAACCGACAATTTACGGTTACCAACATTAGTTTAGTGAAATAAAAGCTCCTTGTGGTGGTGGGTGAGAGAGAAAGCTTACAGGACTCCCTATTATCAAGAGGTCGATAACTGGGAATTCTGCAATTGCCTTGTTTTCCAGTAAGCATTCAATTATTCCTTTTGTGTGTTAGCAAGTAGAGTGCACTATTGTCGTCATTTCAAAAACAATTTCCAATGTAAACAAACTGTAGCATTTACACTATAAGCTCGTTATAATATTTTAACCAATAACGAACAGTTTTCTAATCATATTATCCCCAAAAAATTAAAATTATACTTTTTTTACTGCAAACAAAATAATTTTCCCTTAATTTCTATGTCAAGAATTTTTTTTCAACATTTAAATACTTACAAGTATATATTATTTCACCCAACACTTTTTATTGATTTATTTCTCTTCTTTGTTTTCATTTTTTTCTCCTTTTGTCAATTTATTTCGAAACAATAATTTATTTATAAAATAAAATTATAAAATAATAGTATTATTATTATTATTATTATTGATAAAATTATTTGTAAATATCCACATTCTTAATTAATTAATTATATTTTATTTCATTATACAACTAATTACCAGAATTAAAATTGTAAGTATAATAATAATTTTCCCAATTTTTTAAACACTTTTTTCCTGCTTTTTTTCTTAAAAAAAAAAAATAAAATACAAAAATCCAGTTTCACAGAATATTTCAAATTTTTTTCCTCATTTTTCGCTTACAAGAAACGATTATAGAAGGAATTTTCTTATCTGTGAAATATAGTCAAGACTCAAGAGGCAAAAGTTGCAAGCTAAAAGTTATCGGGAAAGTTTTAGACAATATGTGTGAATATGCATAGCTCGGGTATATGATCGTGAATATGTTTAAAAAGTAAAAGCAGGTTAAATATTGTCAGCTTCAAACTACGTTACTTTATAATCCCAACTGGGGTTTATAAATAAATTCAATACACTGAATAAATTAATTAAAATAGACGCATTATTTATTGCCGTTGTATAATGGAAAATTATAATTATACACCAACATTTTATGTTTTTTTTATATATAAAATGTAAAATGTGTGTATTATGTACATGGGCAAAGTAACTGTACGGAATATTTGAACATTAAATTAGAATTAAATGCCTTAATAATTAGGTAAGCTCGAGATTTTACTCCAGTGTTTCGTTTCCAAATTAATTATTTCAAATCTTCTAATTATGATTCGAAAAGAATTAATTTCATTGTCTTAATAACGAAAAAACCAAAAAATGTATTTTCCAATCACTCAGAAATCAGAATTAATAGAAAAAATATTTAACTTTCATTATTTACAATTTTTACAATTTAAACTATACTAGTTAATTAATTTAAATATTAATGGTAAAAAAATTAAATATTAATATAAATATTTGTAGATATAAAAAGAAGATTTAATATATAATACACCTTTAAAATAAAAAAACTTTTTCGCAATTTTTTTTTTTTTAGTAATAATTATATTTTTTATTAACAATTTTGAAAATAATTAAAAATAAATAATAATCTATGTTCAAATTAAATAAATATTAATTTATAATCATTAATTTATAATTATTATATATAAATTCAATTTTCTACCTGATTAATGTCATAAAAATTATTGAAATTCTTGCGAAGAGTCTTACAATGTAATAAAAATAACAAAATTGTTAAAAACTTTACTATAATTAAATTAAAAATAATTTCACTTCTTTGAAGAATTTTTTTATCAATAAAAATAAATAAATTCTTGCGAAGAATTTTATTAGAAATTTTCAAAATCCTAATTAAATTCAATATATTTCAATTTCAGTGAAAAATTTGATTATTTATATGAAATAATTTAATTCTTATGAAGAATTTTACTATTTTTTAAAAATAATTGAATCTTTTCCAAAAATTTATTAGAAATTTGAAAAATAATAATGATTTTTTTAGTAAAATTTTTTTAAAAATAGAAATTATCTAAGAAATAATTGAATTTTTTGAAATTAAATTAATTTTAGAATTATTTTTAAGAGAAATGAATGTTTACAAAGACTTTACTAAATAATTCAATTGTTTAAATGGATTTATGCAAATTTCAGAAAATAATTGAATTGTTTCAAAAGATTTATGCAAATTTCAGAAAATAATTAAATTCTTTCGTGAAATTTTATTAAAATTATATTGAAAACAATTTAATTTCTGCGAAGAATTTTACTATTCATGGAAATAATTGAATTCTTTCTAAGAAATATTATTATGTATGTAAATAATTGAATTCTTGCTAAAAATTATTTTTAATTTTTTGAAAATATAAACAGTAATTAAATATTTATTTATATTAAATATTTGGATACCCAAATATTTATTTAATTACATATTTATATTTTTAAATTAAAAAAAATTTGTATGCCTATTATTAATTTTAATGGAATATTCAATTTTTTTAAATGGCCGCCTAATTTTAATTTTAACTAGTATGTTATTTATTTTATTCCTTATTTAATTAATTATTATTTAAATCACTTACATTTTACACTTAAAATAAAACCCACCATTTTTTAAATATTTAATTAATAATTAATTATTCGATAATTATCAAATAATTAATCGATAAAAATAAAATAACCAGTTGAGAAAAAAATTCAATATCGAATATTAATTATAAAGCTCAATTTTCGATAATTTAAATTAATTTCCAAAAATTGCATTATTCAACGAAATAGAAAATATTCCCCAGATATATATATATATACGTGTACAACAAGGAATTAAAGTCGTCATTTTACTTGCTCCACTTTTTAGTTGATTTAATTTCAACATATCTTTTGATCAAAGCAATTAATTCTTGGAGCTTTTAATTTTAGAAACGAATTTCTTTTCCATCTCAAGTGCACACAAAAAACTGCAAAAAATGTGAATTACATATTTTTTATTTTCCATTTTCGGCTAAAGAACAGACTAATTAGATCTTCAGTTTTACTAGGCAGGCAGCAGACATGAATAAAATTACTGCTTTTCAAAAAAAAATTTAATAAAATTACAAAAGTAATAAATAAAAATCGAATAAACTTTTTTTTTATTAAAATTAAAATTGATTGTAAAATTAAAAAAAAGGATTTTGATTTTGATTTAAATTCAATCATATACTTGAACACTTTCATGTAATAAAATTTTCTTCTCTACAGTTTTAGGATCTAATTATATTTCCCTCTGAAGTCAATAAAATAATTCCATGCAATTCTATATTATTTCGCGTTGTTTAACCTCTCTTTTGAAATTAGAATAATATTAGTGATAATAGCAGCGGGGAAAATTGCCGTCATAAATTATTAATTATTTTTGATTCGAGAAAATGCATTTAACAATTCAAAGTCAAACTATTATTCTGCAAGTGGAATTAATTTATTACCAAAAGTTACTTCGAATAAGTTTTCAAAAATAATTATTATAATACTGTTTTAATTAATATTATTTTATTAATTTTAATATTATAATTATATGACAATTATATTATTACTAAAATTATTATAAAATTCCAATAATTATTTTAATTATAATGATTATTATTTTTCCACATTATCAGAATGAATAATTATCGACAAATAAATAAATAATAATATTATAAATAATACTTATTATCAAAATAGTAATATAATTAATTATTATAATATTTAAATTACTTAATAATTATAATATTATTATTATTAATAATATTAGCCATTGAGTTACGCAATTAATTTACCACGGTGGAATTCAAAATAAAAGAACATCATTAGAGTATAGAAAAGAACCAAACAATTTATCATCTTTTTCGCGAGAGATCAAAAATTAGCAGCGAGACGTTTTAAAAGGTCATAAGGTCTGCTAAAAAAAGATCCAAAGCTATTTTTAAAATTCAATTTAAAAATATTATTCTCCCCCTGTTCAAGATCAAAATTATCGAATGAATTAAAAAATTCAAAATGGTATAAATAATAAATATAAACAAAAAGTTATTAACACATAAGAAATTAATACATAAAAAAGAAAAAGATTAACAATAAAAATAGAGAAAGGAAAAAGATCAAGAAATAAAAATTTGGAAAAGATAAAATTAACAAATAAAAAAATTAACAAAAATTAATAAATAAGACAGATTTGCGAATAAAAAATTAATCAAATAAATTAATGAATCATAAAAATAATAAATAAAAACAACCAAATAAAGAAAATAAAGAAGAAAGCTTAAGAAATAAATGAATAAATAAAAAAAAGAAATAAATAAACAATGAATAAATATAAAAGTGAATAAAATATGAAATTACAATAAATAAATAAAAATTAAAAATTATGGTGGAAAAAAATTTCCAATTTTTCATTGGTGATTATATAGTAAAAAAGAAAAAAAAATTCTACGCCATTCTGATACAAAAAAGAAGGAAATTTGTAAAAAATTGCCTATCGTAAAAATAGAAATTATATTTATATTTTTTTCCAACACGTGATCAATTCTCTTTTTTTAGATGTTTTCTTAACGTCTAGGTAGCACACCTGACGGCAGGTTGATGACTGCCGTATAGAACAGGTCGATGGCGAACCACTAACTGCATTGCAGGCTTACACAGTATGTGTGTGTTCAATTATAATCCTCTATATTAATTTCTCTTTTATATCATTTTTATATTACAAAAAGAATCAAAAGTTTTTAATCGCACAAGTCTGACCTAATTTCGATTAAAAAAAAAATATTTTTATTTTTTTCACTGTATTAATTTATATATTATATTAAATATATTATAAATATATATTTGTTTAATAAACACATTTTTTTTAATTAAAAAAATTATTCAACAAAAATAATTTCTTTTTGCTTTTAACTTTGTAAATTTCACTAATAAATTTTTGTACTTTGATTTCTTGCTTTAAAATTGAAAAAAATTCTCTAAAAATTATTTTGTACTAATTTATTAGATAATTTATTAAATAAATAAATAAATAAATTAGTATAAATTGGGAAAATTTTTTCTAACAAATCGTAACTTATACTAATTTATTAGTCAATTTTTCTGTACAACAATTGACTAAAAAAATTTTAATAAAAAGTTGTTGTTTCTAATTTGTAAATTTTACTAACAAATTATTCCTTTCGAATTCCTAAATTTTACAAATTTAACTTTTAAATTAGCAAGTTGTTATAATAAATCATTCCTTTCGAATTAGAAAATTTTACGAACAAATTAGTAAAAATTTCTATTTATTATAATAAATAAATTTTGTAAAAAGTACTAAACAAGTAGTAAAAAAAATAAATAGTACAAACTTCTATTTATTACAATAAATAGAAATTTTTCACAATTGTTAGTAAGATTTTCTAATTCACAAGGAATGATTTATTTAAAAAATGTAACTAATTTAAAAGTAATACTTTATTTGTAAAATTTACTAATTCGAAAGGAATAATTTATTAGTAAAATTTACGAATTAGAAACAACAAGTTTTTATTAAAATTCACTAATTTACTAATTTAGAAATTTATGAAGCTATTTATGAGTAAAATTTACTTATTTAACAACAATAAGTTTTTAGTCAAATTTACCAATTTAAAAGCAATAATTTATCAGTAAAAAATAAAAACTAAAATTTACTGATATTTACCAATTTACAAATTTATCAAAAATTTATTAGTAAAATTGACTAAAATTTACCGATTTTGAAATTCGTTCGAAATTCTAAGTAAAGCAATTGATTAGTAAATTCTACTAATAAATTAGCTGAAATAACTATTTATTAGTAAAATTTCGCACCTTCGTGTCTGGAAGAAAAAATAAACAAAAAAACAATTGAATAACTATTATTTAATTACCAAAAATAACCTTTTAATTTATCATTTCAATCGAAAGCGTAGAAACGTAATGACGGAAATATTATTAATTCATAATGACCGCTTTTATATGTAGATATATAAATAACTCATTTAACATAAATAACAGATGTACATAAACATATATATATATATATGTAATGCGTTAAACATTGAAATTCAGATTAACTTGCGGGAGATCTAGATATTTAGTTCGTTTCAAACGCTTTGAGGGTTTGATAATGATTTTAATATCAAAGGTAAATAAATCTGCTAATTACATGCAATTATTTAGAACTTGAATTACTAATCACGAACGTAACATTAACTCAAAATTTAATAGAATAAAATTTGCGGACGTCGTGAAAAGAAATTGAGCACCTATATTAAAGAAATTTTTTCTACACCGACCAATACGAAAAAATAATTCCATACAAAAATTACTTCTTATAAAAAAATAATATAAATAAATATAAATATAATAAATATTGTTAAATATTATAAATATTATAAATATTATAAATAAATGTAAATATAATAAATAGTTTTAAATATTATAAATAAATGTAAACATAATAAATATTTTTAAATATTACTAATAAGTGTAAATGTAATAAATATTTTTAAATATTATTAATAAATGTAAATATAATAACTATTGATTTAAATATCTAACAATATTTATTATTTATTTACATATTTATTATTTAAATAATTTTTTTTCAGTAAATACTGTTAAAGATTATAATTACAAACTGTATATTAGTTACTAATAGTGTGTAATTAATATCGAATGGTAATTAATGTGCTAATATACTCTCTAGATCTT
Source organism: Leptopilina myrica (nomen nudum) (assembly GCA_032872475.1). Taxonomy (NCBI): domain Eukaryota; kingdom Metazoa; phylum Arthropoda; class Insecta; order Hymenoptera; family Figitidae; genus Leptopilina; species Leptopilina myrica (nomen nudum). The sequence continues at coordinate 31,081,994 of CM065465.1, read as the reverse complement.
AATTAGCAATTTCCTACTAATTACACAGTACTTATTGAATTGCCAATTGAATACTAACGATTTCAGTTTTAAATAAAAGATTCAAATTTAAAATCAGTAGTTTTTTTACTAACAATTATTAGTAGTTAATTATAAAAAATTTAAATTTATTTCTACAATTAAAAAAAAATACAAAAAGTAACAAAAAATCCAAAAAAGATAATAAATAAATAAATAAAAAAATTATTTAAACTTTTATTATTTCTATTGAATACAAATAGTAAAAATTATATTTAGATTCTTACTTCAAAAAAAAAAAATAAAAATAAAATGTCCCACCACTTGGAATTTTTTTTAAATAGAAAAATTTAATGGATAAAAAAATATCTTGTCAGCAATTAATGACCAAAATTGTATAACGAATTTTATTGAGCGACGCGCAGGTCAAGCTCCGTGAACTCCGCACACCGCGAAAGTGCAAGGAGTTGAACCTCATTTCAGAACAGAACTGAGGGAGAATGAAAAAAAAAACTATAGAGTCTACTTAAATGGAATATGATTCGAAAATTTGTGAAAGAAAAATAAAAGTCCATTATAGAAAGAAATTGACAAGCATTTATTTTATTAGTTTTTTAAAATTAAAATAAATAAAACTGAATATTATTTTTTAATAAATTATGTAAATAAATAAATATAAATAAATAAATACATCAATTTTTTTTTATATTGATAACAAAGTAGGGGAAAACTAATGTCTTTATAATATTATATTTATTATATTTCTTATATTTTTATTTTTCAATTTTTTTATTTTTATAATCAGGTATATAATTATATTACAATTATTTTGAAACAACAATTTAACTTATTTTAAGAAAATTATTTAAATAGCTAGAGTTGATTTTGATTTATAATTGATAACGTAATGGAAAACTAATGCTAATATAATTATATAGCTTTTTATTTTCTTACAATCTTTATCAATTTTTTTATACTCAATTATTTAGTATTACAATTATATATTTTATTTTTATTTTTATTAAATATTATTACAAATATTATTTTTCTTTTTTCACTCAAAATTATCTTAATAATAATTTGATCTATTTTAATTTGAACTTAAGTAATTTTTTTTCAATTGTTTCAAATTTTTTTTTGTTTTGAATTACTATTTTTATCTATTTAGTTCCACTATAATTTAATTAACCTCAAATTGAAAATAAATTAAAATTTAAATCAAATTAATCCATTTAATCAATAAAATTATAATTCAGTGAAAAACGTTTCCCACCCACCTTATATTTGCCAGTGTTATTTTAATTATAATTGTGAACATAAATGTTATAAATAAATTCGATTTTAAATTTCAAACAAATTGTGATTAAAAATAAATATTTACTCTCTAATTTCATTTTTTCATTCTGAATAAATAAAATATTGTGATTAAAAATAAATATTGATTCTTTAATTTAATTCTTAATTTAATTTTTCTTAATTTTAAATAAATAAATAAATAAAATAAATTCACTTTTTTCACATTCCTTGTTAAATTGAATACTAAAATAGGTTCAAGTTTTGTTTCAATAATTTTTTAATTAAATATTGTTAAATTGAAAAATAGTTTAACAACAACAAAACAAAAATAAGAAGAGAAGAAAAATGTTTGTGAAATTAAAACGAGACTTCTTCCCGAGAAACCTTGACTTTTCGCATCGCATCGCCTGAGGAAAAATTTTAAGGAAATAACGGTTATATACCATAAACGATTCTTGGTAAGTGATTATCCTGTCATTTTATAAAGGATCATATCACAAACAATATATGTTAGGGGTGTGGATTGATTATCCAAAAGCGGTGGAATAACATTACTCTACCTCAAGCAAATTCCCTATTGCATAATAATTAATTCTACATAGCACTCAAATACAGATGTCTGGCTTACATAATAGAGTTGAAGCAAGATACAACTACTTCACTATTCAATGGATTATTATTACATCAAAGAAAATCGTTATCAATTTTTTTCCCCTTTTCCCCTTTGCCTTCTCTCTTCTTCTTCTTCTTCTTCTTCTGCTACTTCATTTTAACAATACGTCAATTTTATCATGATAACATGTGTTCGTTTAAAGGATAAAAAAAATTTTACAAAAGAAAATTTCACAAAAAAAAACAGAGAAAAAAGAAAATTTGTCGTACATAATAGAGTTGAAGAAAAGATTTCTATTATTTCTTTTTTTCTTTTTTTGATTTTTGAGAAAAAAATTACAGGAGAGAAAAATATCTACGTGAAAGAGGAGAGAAACATATTTTTACGAAAGATAAACAAGGTAATAAAAGTTTTTGAATTAATAAACTAGAAATAAAACATAAATGTAACAGTAAAATCAATATAGGGAGAAAGTAAAATTCAGGAGAATAAACAAATAGAAACAATAAAAATTTTAATAGACATTTTTTTGCAAAAAAGACAAAAAAATTAAAAAGGGAAAAATAAAAAATTGAAGAAAATGCGAAAAAAAGAAAAAATAAGAAAAGAAAAAATAAGAAAAGAATAAACTAAAACATGAAAAAAATGAAGAAAAATTCTAAATACCCAGTTAGGAAAACAAAAAAAGTAAAAAGTACGAAAAAGAGAAAAACAGGAGAAATATTAAACAGAAAAAATATAGGAAAAGAAATGATGAATAAGGGAAAAAAGAAAAAAAAAGAATTCTAATTACGTAGTTAGGTAAAGAGAAAAAAAGTAAAAAGTAAGAAAAAGAAAAAGAGAAAAAAAGGAAAACTATTAAAAAAAGAAAAATAGAGGGAAAGAAATAATGAATAAGAGAAAAAAGAAAAAAATAGAAAAAAAGAATTCTAATTACCTAGTTAGGTAAAAAGAAGAAAAAGTAAAAAGTAAGAAAAAGAGAAAAAAGGAAAAGAAAATGAAAAGAGAAAAATAGAGAGAAAGAAATAATGAAGAAGGGAAAAAACCAAAAAATAGAAAACAGAAAAAAATAGAGAGAAGGAAAAAATAAAGAAGGGAGAAAATAAAAAAAAGAAAAATACCAAAAGGAAAAAAAACTAAAGAGAGAAAAAAATAAAGAGAAAGAAATAATAAAGCAGGGGAAAAATTAAAAGAGAAACAAGAGAAAAATAGAGAAAAGGGAAAAAAATAAAGAAGGGATAAAAGAAAAAAAAAGAAAATTATCAAAAAAGAAAAATAATTCTAAATACCTAGTTAGAAAAACATAAAAGAGTAAAAAACGATTAAAAAAATAAAACAAAAACCTTTCTTTTAAAAGACGCGCTCTTTAGAACTTCAGATAAAAAAAACATTTTCACACAAAGACATGAAAAGTATTCAGTAAATTTATTTTTGCATCAAAACTTTTATTATTAATGTCTTTGAAAAAAGGAAATCTTTCATGACACCAACGCACAAATTTCTCCGTTTGCATTTGATATTAAAATTTTACTCTTTCATTTCAATAAAATTATATTTTTTTAACTACGTCTCCCTTTATATATCAATTCATAATTTTTTACTATCTCCATTTTCAAAAACTAATATTTTTCATGAAATAAAAAACTGCAAAAATAAAAATTACGAGACATTATTTTACACAAATTTTTAAATTCGTTTCAAAAAAAAATAAATCTCCATATTTTCTCAAAACAGGAAAATACAAAATTGAAGGGAAAAAAATTATTTTCTTTTAAAACGAATTAATAATTTTCACCTCTGAAAAATTTTACTCTCACACTAATTACAATTGTATTAATTAATTAAAATAAGTAATTTAATACGTATTTAAAAAAAATTAAATTCCAGTGAAAAATTATATTTGCAAAAATAATTAAATTCTTCTGTTTTAATTTTTTCAATTAAAAAGTATTTTGAAAATGATCGGATTATTTCGCCAAATTTAACAATTGTATTGAAAATAATCGAATTCTTATTAATTTTCTGGAGATCATAAGAAATTTTTTTTTCCCTTTCTTTCTAATTTTTCTTCTTTATAGTTTTGGTTAGATAAACGAAATATGTTTTTGGTTGTTATGGCACAGTGGCAAAGTTTTAGTTACGTGAATATGTGCGACTGGAAATAGATTGTATCTAAACAAATTTCGTAACGCCTTGGAATAATATTGAATGAAACTATAATACCAATCAATAAAACTATATCCGAGAAAAGTTATATGACTTACAAAAAAAGGAGTAGAAGAAAAAGAAAAAAGTAAATAAATAGGGAAAAAAATTCATAACTTGTTACAAAATATAAATATTTCAAATTCATTGAATTTTTTTGCTTTCTAAAGTTCTGCAAATTCAAATGAACGAATTTTTGTATTTCCTCGTAAAAATTTTTATTTTCTTACTAATTTTACGAAATTAGGATTTTATCATTACGAATTAGAAATTAGTTCATGAAGATTCAGAAAGAAATATTTACAGTGGAAAAATACTTCCTTCATTTCAAAGTTCAGAAATTATGAGACATAAAAATTTTATTCTCAATGGAATACAACTAAAAAATGTTTTCTAATTTTCGACGAACAAATAAATGAAATATTTTTTGGCTTCCATTTTTTTTTTATTATATTATTTAACTATTTTTACTATTTAACTGTCAAGTAAAATATTTTAATTCAATATTTATAATTTTTTAATTAATAATTAAGTAGTTTAAGTAATTTTACTATTTTACCAAAAATTATATTTCAATTAAACATTTATTTGTTTAAAAATAATTTTTTAATTACTAATTTTTAGTAATTTTCGACTAAAAATTAAATTAAAAGTAGAATTTGAAACTATTTAATATATTAGAATTTAAGGTAAAGTTAGTGACTATTTTCACTAATTTCAATTATCGACAGAATTTTAACACTTTCGTTATTTTTATTCAACGAAAATTAATTTAGAAACAAATAAAATTTATTGGACAAAATTCAAAATTTACTTGAATAACAATTGATTTGAATAAATAATAAAATAAAAATTAATTTTAGTGGAATGAAAAATAATTCGAATTAAATGAATATTAATGTCAGTTGATCAACAAATTTTTTTAAGTTGAATAAACATTAATTTGAGTTCAAGAAAAATTAATTTTAAATGAACAAAATTTTTCAGTTTAATAAAAATTAATTTTAGTTGAAAAAAACTTTTTTGTGTTAAATAACAATTATTAACATTGCATAGTAATTATTATTTAATTATTATTTAAATATTATTAATTAGTGACAACTAATTTTAGTTTAATAAATATTAATTTTAGTTGAAAAAAAGTTTTTTCAGTTATATGACAATTAATTTTTGCTTTGCTTCAAACGAAATTAATTAATTCAAGTTTTTAAATTAAATTTGAATAAAATAGAAATTACTGTTGAGTATAAAAATATTCTGATGGTATAAAAATAGCGGAAAAATTAATTTTGTGAATAAAAATCTTTAAATAATACAAAAATAGCGAAAAAATTAATTTTGTGCATAAAAATCATGTAACATTACAAAAATAATTTAAAAATTAATTTTGTTTATAAAAATGATATTTTAATAGAAAAACAGTATAAAAATTAATTGATTATTTTTTTCATTACAATTATTATTATTATTATTATTATTATCATTATGCAACTGTTATTATGTATTTTTTTTTAATCTAAAAAATACCGTTCAAATTTTCTCTAAAAAATTTTCATTCCCTATAATTAAAAATTAAAGCAATAAACATTTGTTAATTTTTTTATTGTAAAACCCTCGATTTTATGTAAATTTCACAAACGCTTGGTATACGCAATATTCAATCATTTTTTTTTTACTTTATATTTTTGTCTTTAAAACTAATTAGTGCGTACTGATTCTGTGGTCATATATTGATAAATTGGTATGTATATATATTTACAAATATTTCAAACCTTGAAGCGCAAAATGCTTTTGCTGCAATTGTTGCACTTTTAAAACATATATATATTTCATACACACATATAAATGTTGTTTTCACGTAACAAATTGGAAGAGAGTTAGATTTAATACAGAGCATGTTTAATTGTATTTATTCATCGTGACACTCAATGTATATTGCTTGTTCATTGAACCACTGTACTTGCTGCAATTGAAAATTGTAACACGAACATGACATATTATTCCCTTGAAAGTTGAAATTCCCCCAACAAAGTCTTTATTATATTTATACATGTATAAAATGTATATATAAATATAAAACTAAAATCGAAACATTTTAATGAAATATATCGACAGCTTGTTTTTTCTCCCTTTACTTACGCGAAAGCATTTCCTACATTTTTTTTCTCTGCCTTTTTTTACAATAAAAATTTGCTTCTCAAAAAATTATCAATTAAAAAAAGAAATTATCAATTAAAAAAAGAAATTATCCATTAAAAAAATAAATTATTAATTAAAACAAGAAATTATCAATTCAAAAAGAGAAATTTACAATTTGAAAAAAAATTTATAATTGATATTCCTTTCTCATTGAAAAATAATTAATTTCTATTTTCGAATTTATTTACAAAAAAATGAGAAATACTCTTTATAAATAGAGCAGAATTTTCAATTATTTTTTTTGTTCAACACAGTGAAAGGAGAATTTTAATGTAAGAGATCCTTTTTGCCTTGAAATAAGACGTTCCTTTTTTGTAAGAAAAGTCGAAAGCATTTTTAAAATATATTGAAATAAATAAATAAATAAATAAATGAAAAAGTAAATAATTAAAATAGGAAGAAAAAAAATAAAATACAAAAGCATTTTTAAAAATAAAAATATTTCAGGTAATAACTAAATAAATAATAATAATAATAATTTAAAAATAGTGAAAATAGTAAATAGTAAAATAGTGAAAATACTAAAATTAATAATAATAATAATAATAATAATAATAATAATAATAATGATAATAATAATAATAATATATTTTTTGTTTTGTTAGACCGTATAATTAATTTGTAGAATAATAATAATAATAATAATAATAAAACCACTAAAAGTATAAAAAAAAATAAATTTTAAAAATCGAATAATAAAAGTCTAAACATTTAATTAAAAAAAACATCTTTGATGCCTTTCATTGCCGATACACAGAAAAAACGTATTTTACTTTTCATATTTTTGATTTATGAAAAAAAAAATATTTTATAAACATGGCGAAGAGGAAAAATTGTATGAAAAGATTTTTATGTGAAATAACTGTTGTCATGTAACGTCAGATTCTCATGGAATCACAAGGAGTTAAAAAACATAAGTAAAAAAAAAGGAAAAACCCAGTCTCAACCCTCTTTCACTTCTCTTTTTTTTCCCTTTCATGATATCATAAATCAAAAAATAAAATAAAAAATGTGACCTACTTTCTAACAATTTTAAAATTTACAACACAAAAATATAAATCAATTAGACGGACATGGAGAATATTTTAAAGTGAAATAAAAATAATTAATGCAGCATTTAAATAATGTGGTAATTAAAAAAAAATTAATTATTCAAGTAATTAAATAATTGAACAATTTTATTTATTCATTTATTTGCACTATATTTATAAATACTTTAAAAAAAATTAATTTAAATATTTACAAAGCATTAGGTTGTTAAGTAGTGCATTAATTAAAGATTTAAATATTTTATTGCTTTAATAATTCAACAATTGGGTATTTAAGTGATTAAAAAATTGAATATTTAAATATTTTAATAATTAAGCATTTGAATATTTAAGTTATTAAATAATTACATAGGCAATTAAGTACTAATATTTTTTTTGTTATTTTATTCTTTTTATTTTATCTTTTTTACTTTTTTTATTTTATTTTTTTTTTACTTTTTTTATTTTTTTTTAACTTTAATTTTTTTTATTTTTTTTATTTAAATATTTAATTTTATTGAAAAATGTTTCAAGAACTAAATAATTAAAAAATTCGAATAAAGCAGTAAAAAAATCAATAAGAAATTATAAATAAATAAAAACAATAAAAATTCTCACATCATTTTTTAATTTGTAGAAAAAATTTTTTTTTTTTTATTCATTGCATATTTAATTTAATATCATATTCAAAATGACAATTGGACGTCATTTCTCGGAATATTAAAAAACTTTTTTAACAGCTGCAGCTTTTTAAAATTTTTTTTATTTTTTTTAATAAAAAAATTGGACAAATGTGATGGGGGGAAAAAGCGATTAAGTACCTCGTATAAACTTTGAAAGGATTATTCCGTCGCTCTAAAGGATGGAAAACATATTTATTGAAAAAGATAAAAAAAAAGATGACTTTTTTCCTAGACACAAATTTTTTTTCCATGTACAAAAAAAAAATTCTACACGTTTCAAATCGTCTGTATATTGAGTTTAAATTTCTTTTTCCTTTTTTTCCAGCAAATTTACTTTCATCTTTTTTTTATTTTGATACCTAATATATATATAAATATATCTATATATCTGAAAAGGGCCAATTTTTAGAATCTCTTTTCAATTGCTTTTTATTCACCCCTATAAAAAAAAATATATATATATATATATATGTCCTTTACCCTATACATAATTGATGGGACATGTAGTTTATATCTCATGAGAGATATAATACATTCAATGCGTGTGTAAATTGAATTTTTATTTTTAAAAATTTAATTCTTTTTAAAATTTTTACTTTTTAAATTAATTTTATACTTTTTAGTTAATAATTTTACGATCTAAACAAATTCCACAATATTCAGATTATAATTTTCATATATCTAAATAAACATTCTTTTCAGTAAACGAATAAATTTATTTTGCATAAATAAATAATTTTTTCTTCAATAAATTTATAAATTTATTTTGCATAAGTAAATCATTTTTTCTTCAATATATTAACAAATTTATTTTGCATAAATAAATAATTTATTCTTCAATAAATTACTTAATCAATAAATAATATTAATAATATTTGTTTAACATGAATAAATCATTTTTTCTTCAATAAATTAATAAATTAATAAATAATATTAATAATATTTGTTTAACATGAATAAATCATTTTTTCTTCAATAAATTAATAAATAAATAAATTTATTTTCAATTAATAAACAAATTTATTTTTCAATAAACAAAGAATTTTTTTTTCAATAAACAAAGAATTTTTTTTTTCAATAAAATAATAATCTAAATATATACAACAAGAAAATAATAACATCAAAAATAAATAAAGATTAAAACAAGCGTAAATAGAATAAAATTTAATAACAGTCCATTTAGCACGAATCTACAAAAAAAAATCCTTTTTTTATTACTTCAACTCTACTTCACGAGTAAATACATTTTAATGGAATATTTACTCAAGATGCGCATTTCAAAATGTTTATTTACCAATGTAAACAATTTCGAAATATATTTTTTATTAAAAAAAAATTTTCCACTTTGAAAAAAAGAGAAAAAAGAAAAAACATATGAATGCAAAACATTGAAACGAGAAAAAAACAAAAAAATTTACAAAAAAAAATTTGTTACAAGGTCTCAAATCAATTATTCAATTAAAAACGTTCGTTTTACAATAAATTGACAAAGATTTAATGGTTCAATGAAGGGCAATATTAAAAAAAGAAAATGAAAAAAATTTTTTTAAAAACTTTTACATTTTTTGAAAAATTTTTTTAATTGAGTTTATATTGATTTCACAGCAATATAAACTCGATTGGTAGAAAAAATTTAATTAATTTGAATTATTTTACTGTTTAAATTATTTAAATAATGAATTACTTTTATTATTTTTATTATTATTATTATTACGATTGTTATTATTATCATTATTAATTTTATTATTTATTATTATGTAAAATTAAATTAATTAAAATTTAAATGTTTAATTAGATTAATTAAAAATTACTTATCAGTTCAAAATTAATTTTTTGTTTAACAAAAAAAAAAATTTCATTTCTAAAAAATACAAATATAAATTATCCACTTCTATAATTGCTCTCGTATTGCCAACGATTTAAAAAAAATGTATTCTCCATTTTTAAAAAAAGAACAATAATTTTTCCACATCGATGGAAACGTCAACAATTCTTTCCTTTCTTTTCTTCAATATGCATAAATTTCACGAAAAAGAACCAAAAAAAAAGAAAAAAATCTCTTCTCGTTTTTAACGATAAACTGTTGGCTCTCATGCAATCACATAGTCACGAAGGTGCATATATAAGAAATACCAAGAGTGTAACGCGACAAAACGCATTGCCTAGATCTTAATAAAGATAACTGACTTTAATTATACGAAAATAAAATAACAACTTTTAATTTTACATGAAATAAATCAAAATTAGTATAAAATAAAATGCTTTTTAAAAATTGAAAAGAAAAGAGAGAGACACGCAACATTTTTTACGGGGAATTAATAAAAAAAAAAAAGAAAACAAGGATAGAAAGAAAATTTCATTCTGTAGAGTTCATTATATTAAAAACTTTTGAATTCATGTCACTGTCTGACCGAAAAACGACTTTTACTACTGATAAGATAAATTTACTTTTAGTACTGATCCAAAAACTGATAAATTTACATGGGAATTTATTCCGCGCTCAGTCTGACTTAAATTTACCTTAAAGTCTCATTTCTCTTTCTCTCTTCATTGTAAATGATGGGAAAATGAATATGAATGACGTGATAGTAAATTTAGAGGTCTGAATAAAAAAATAGTTTTAAAATTCCGTTTTTTTGAATGAACAAATTTTTACTTTCTTTTTACTTTCTTGTTATTGTTTTTTATTATTTTTTACTTTTCTACTTTTTTTTACTATTTTCTACATTTTTAACTATTATTCGCTAATTTTTAATTTTTTTCTTTTTTATTATTTTTTGTTGACTATTTCTTACTATTTTTACTACTTTTTAAAATTTTTTAATTTTAAATTTCATTATTATTTTTTGTTTAATATTTATTACTATTTTTACTACTTTTTATTGTTTTTTAATTTTTTTACTTTATTATTATGTTTTGTTTACTATTTGTTACTTTTTTACAATTTTTTACTACTTTTTAGTATTTTTCTAAACTATTTTTAACTATTATTTAATATTTTTTAATTTATTTACTTAATTATTATCTTTGTTTACTTTTTTTTATTTTTTTCCTTTTTAATTTGTATTTATTTGATATTTGTTACTTTTTAGTATTTTTCACTATTTTTACTATTTTTACATTAATATTTTTTGTTTACTATTTGATACTTTCTATTATTTTTTCTATTTTTGACGATTTTTTACTTTTTAAATTATTTTTTGTTTACTATTTCTTACTATTTTTACTACTTTTTATTGTTATTTAATTTTTTTTCTTTATCATTATGTTTTGTTTACTATTTGTTACTTTTTTTACTACTTTCTACTATTTTTTAATACTATTTACTATTTTTTAATTTTTTTAATACTTTTTACAAGTTTTTACTATTTTTTAAACTATTTTTAACTATTATTTAATATTTTTTAATTTATTTACTTTATTATTATCTAGGTTTACTGTTTTTTTTATTATTTTATTCTGATTTTACTTTTATCTTATTGTTTTTAATTTTTAAACTATTTTTTGTTTGCTATTTGTTACTTTTTCTTACTACTTTTTACTTTTGTGATTATTCTTTACTTTTTTTTATTTTTTATTTGCTATTTGTTACTTTTACTATTTTTCACTATTTTTACTATTTTTTACATTAATATTTTTTGTTTACTATTTGATACTTTCTTTTATTTTTTCTATCTTTGATGATTTTTTACTTTTTAAATTATTTTTTGTTTACTATTTGTTACTTATTCACTACTTTTTACTATTTTCTACTAGTTTTTAATTTGTTTTACTTTAATATTATGTTCTGTTTATTATTTGTTACTTTCTTACTACTTTGTACTATTTGTTACATTTTTTTACTACTTTTTACTATTTTTTAATATTATTTTTAATTTTTTACTTTATTATTACTTTTGTTTATTGTTTGTGATTATTTTTTACTGTTTGTTACTAATTGTACTAATTTTTGCTATATTTTTACTATTTTCACTTCTTTTTCCTTTTTTTTTTACCTTTTTTAATAAACGCTACTCATTTTTCCTTCCACGATAATAAACGAGAACATTTTTTTTCTCACTTTACTAAAAGTAAATTGGTAATTATTTCAAGTTTTTAGTGCATTGTAAACAATTGGAAGAAAGTATGCCGCAATGAAATTGACCTTTACTACTGATAAACGGACTATAAAAGTGATTCTAAAGTTGCTGTCTGATTAAAAACGATCTCCACTACTGCAAATCGAAAAGTAGAACGAATTTTATCAATTGGGTCTCTCTCTCTCTTGAAAGGAAGGAAGGAAGGTGTTAAATTGAGAACTTTTACATTACTTCTGCCTGATTACAACTGTCTTTGACTACTTATATATATATATATATACTCGAGTTCAAACTTCAAAACGAATTCAAACATATTTGTCTGACTGGAATTAATCTCTACTACTGATTTCATTGTTTAGTTGTAATTTAATTTTCATTCAATTTCACTTTTTATTTTAGTTTTACTTTATTTTTTTTATTTTTTATTCAATTCAATAAATATTAAATTAAAACTAAATAAATACAATCAGTAGTATAGATTTTTTTTTTAAATTTACATCTGACTAAATATTGATTCGTAAAACTAGAAATTGATGTTTTTCCACTTTTTACTACTCTCTAAATCTGAATTAGTTAAAAATAACTAATTATCAGTAAAATCGTGGCTGACTTTTTGCTTCAGCAATTAGTAAAAAATTACTAATTATTAGTAGTTAATTACTAATTATAAGTAAATAAATAAATAATTAAAAAAATAGTCAAATTTCACTAATTGAATTAGTTACTACAATTAATTATTATTAGTAGTTAATTACTAATTATAAGTAAATAAATAAATAACCAAAAAAATAGTCAAATTTCACTAATTGAATTAGTTACTACAATTAATTATTATTAGTAGTTAATTACTAATTATAAGTAAATGAATAACTAAATAAATAAATAACAAAAAAAATAGTCAAATTTCACTAATTGAATTAGTTACTACAATTAATTATTATTATTAGTTAATTGCTAATTATATGTAAATGAATAACTAAATAAATAAATAACTAAAAAAATAGTGAAATTTCACAAATTGAATTGGTTACTACAAATTTCAGTCATTTTTACATAACCTAAAAGTGAATTTAACTAATAATTAATCATCATTAACTATTTAATTAGTAAAATATTACTATCTGAATCAATGACTGACTTTTTGCTATCAAATTAGTTATTTTTAACTAATTCAAATTTAGAGAGTATAGCAATGAGTAGAAAAATACTAGAAAAAATTTTAAATACAAAAGCAAAATAATTTCCAATTTGGTGTGGAATGACCCAAAATATATTGTTTTTCATAACAAAAAAAAATTTTTTGTAATTATTTTGCCCGCATTTCAAAATAACTATATTGTCCGCATTTTTAGATAATGTGAGGGGGAGGGGAGACGTTAAATTGGTGGAAAAGTTGACACTCTAAAATTATGCAAAAAGTGAAATAAATTATATAAACAAAAAAAAAACTTACCTTCTGCAGTGTGTGGGTGCAACAGGCCAACTTCTCCTTGTCCTCAGATAAATTACAGGCGGTTTCGCATTTCCAACAACTGGCGCTGACGTTCTCCCTTGATTCCGCTTTCCCCAAAGATGCCCACCAGTCACTGAAATCGCAGGATGTGGTCCACTTTCACTACACGCTCTTCGCGAAAACATTTCGCGCTTTTTCTCCTCGGACTTCATCATTCTTGTCCTTATAGTCGACAATTTTTTTTTATTGTTATGAATCTCGATATTGTTCTATTTTCTTGTTTTTTTGTTGTTGTTATTCTTCTACTTGCTCTTACTTTTATTAGTTTTGTTATTTCATTCTTCTTAATTTTATTGCTCTTATTGTTCTTGTTACTACTTCCGTTATTTTTATTTTCTTGTCATTATTATTCTTTCCGTTATTTTTTTGATTTTTATTGTTATTATTTATTTTTTTATTTTCTTGTCATTGTTATTATTGTTGTTACTGTCATCACTTTCACAAAATTACTTCTTCTGTTTTTTTCACTATTTTGGTTTATAATTATTTTTGTTATTCTTGTTCTTTTTTATAAATAACTAAGTTGTTTTTGTTACTTCTGTTATTTTTGTCACTATTGTTATATTTGTTGCTTTTGTTTTTTTTTTGTTTTTTTTGTCACTTTTGTTATTTTTCTTACTTCTGTAATTTTGTTAATTTTGTCACTTTTATTATTCTGTTATTTTTGTCATTTATTCTCACTTCTGTTATTTTTGTTGTCCTCGTTTCAATTCGTCCAATTTCTCACACTTTCACCTCCGAATTTTTGCTCCACTTGCATTTTTTCCCCTTTAAAATAATTTTCTCTCTCTCTTCCTTACTCTTTTTAAATATTGAAAATATTTCCAATTTTTCTAAATTCTTGGAGATTCACTACTCTTTTTTTCTTCTTTTGTTGTCGAAAATTTTTTCATGGGGTAAAAAAATAACTATTCTATGCTTCCTACGATGGAATTATATAACTTTAAATAGTCAGTCTTCGGAGATGAGATGATTTTCAGTTTTATAATTCATTCATTTATAATCAAAGTCATGATTACTTTGTGCAAACAGAAAAAAAGTTGAAAAAAAACTGCTGAGATTCTTATTTTTTTTTTTGCTATTTCGAAAATTTCAAAAAAAAATTCGAATAATAAAAAGTTCTCGTCTATGCATCAGTCTTGTCTTTCGTCGAATATTCGCAAATTTATACAAGCCTCCTCTTCCGGCAAAAAAAAAAATTTTTTTTTCTCTTCACCCTTTGTTACCTGAAAATAAATATTGAAAATTTTGAATATAAAATTATAATCTTCATAGAATTGCAATTGATAAAAGTAAAAAAATTTTATTTACATTAAATTCTACCAGTAAATAAAATTTTAATGCACAATAATCTAAAACAAAAGTAATTTATTTTTTATTTAAAAGAAAGAATGCTAAAGGAAAAATAGAGGAAATTTTTGTCAGCATCACAGCATCATTAAAAGTAATACAGTGCAGTAAAAAAATATACTGCTACTTTTTTTCGAGTAAAATAATATAAAAAAGGCGAATGCACAATAACAAATGTTACTTTATAGCCTAACTCCTGCGTTAATATTGTTTCCATTCATAAACCCAGGGTAATTAGAATTTTATTTGTTTACTCAACAAAACCATTCTTCCCTCTGCTTTCTATATGCAAATATTTTGCTTCCGAAGTTAATAATTTAAATTTAATTTAATAAATTTAATAAAATGTAAATTAATTTTTCAGAAAACATTAATTCTTCCAAAATTGCATTTAAATTTTAAATCAAACTAAACGTTATATAAACAAAAAGAATTTAAAGAAAAAATTGAAAAATAAAATTAGAAAACAAAATTAAAAAACAAAATTAAAAAATTACATAATATTTTTAAAAATACCTTTTGAAATTTTAGGAACATTTGTACGAAATTTAACTCAATTCAAGAATCGTGTAGAGTGAAAAAATTTATTTGATTCAAACTATCTACTGCTTTCCTATTATCAAATAAATATTTACATGAATTGAATAATTTGAATCGTAAATTGTAATTTAATTAAATTTAATTGCTTAATTACAATCAGTAATTGTATTAAAGTTTTTAATTAAAAAAATTTGTTCACTAATTTAAATCCATGAAATTGTACATTTAAATCAATAATTACAGTGTTACAAGCAAATATAATTTAATCGACTCAAAATTTTTTTTTTATCAAAACGAGAGTAAGTAAAAAAATTTTTTTGATGCTAATTTTATTAAAAGATAATCGTCTCGGCTTAAGTGTCAGATTGCAAAACTATATTTACGATTAGAATTAGTAAAGTTGTTTCTGTAACAGCTAATTACTGGAAACACGGGCGGAGAGTGAGAGTTTCAGAAGTAGAAATTCCGGTTACTTTAATAAATAATACAATTAAAAAGACTGTTTAATTTAAGTTTGAAATCTCGCGCGTTTGAGTGAGACGATAGAGAAATGAACAGGGAAATGATCATCATTCCAGTTTACCTAGTCAAACTTTTCATATTAGATAAGGATGACATTCCTCTCACTTCCTCTTTTATATTTGAAAAAATAAATTTCTAAACTCATTTCCTCTAAAAATTTTAATTTATTAAAAAAATATTTACTTATTTTAATTAGTGACTGACTTTTTGTTTTTCAATTAGTAAATTTCACTAATAAATGTAGTAATTTCTAGTGTTTAAACAATTACTGACTTTTTGCTACTTAATTAGTAAATTTTTCTAAAAAAAATTTACAATTTTTTATTAGTTACTAAATAATTTACAAAGAAAAATTTCTAAATTATTAGTAAATTTTACTAATAAGAATTAATTTTCACTAATTCATTAGTTAATTTGCATAAGTAGTTATTTTTACTATTAATAAATTCTCATTAATTAATTAATTGGTTTATTTATTCAAACACTGTTCCGCCATACAAATAAGAAATGAATTCATATTATTATTTGAAAAGCAAAAAAATAGTCACTAATTTAAATTAGTAAATATTTTTACTGATTTAAATTTAGAGACTAATTTCCACTAATATTAGTAAAATTTACTAATTCGAAAGCAAAAATTCAGTCACAAGTTGAGAATATTAAACATTTTTGCTTTCAAATTTTTTTTTAAACATTTTTTTTCCAAAATTATTTTTTAGAGAGTCGATAAAATAATATTTTGTACAAGAAAATAAAATAATAAAAGAAAAATATCGAAATAGAAACAAACAAAGCAATAAAATAGAAGTAAATAAAAAATAGTTTTGTAGAATAAAGAAATAAAAAAAAATTACAAAAAAAACTAAAAATAAACAAACAAAACAATAAAATAGAAGTAAATAAAAAATTGTGTCGTAAAATAGAAAAATAAACAAACTAAAATATAATATAAAAAAAATAAAAATAAACAAACAAAACAATAAAACAGAAATAAAAATCAAGCGAAAAAAAATTCTTCTTTATAGAAAATAAATTTTTTGCGAAAAATAAAAATTTTATATCTAAAATTTTATGGATTGTAAATTAGTGAAAGAATCGTGAAATAAATTATAAAGAGGGGATTTTATGAAGAATTCATGATAGTCTCTTTAAGCTTCTCACACCAGCTTCCGCGCTGGCTTATACATCTCGGCCCGCAAAACACTATTTTCCATATACATTTTGTAAATATAGATATATAGAGATATAAACAGGATCAAAAACCCGAAGTAAATATTCTGCATTTTACTTCTCAAAGATTGTATATAGTATATGAAACACTGGTTCACAGACAAAAGCTATATATATATATATATATAGAAAAGAAACTTTTCATCGCAGGGAGCTTTAAAGATCATCCAAGAAGCATCATCTTAGATTCAGTAAATAACATAAAACAAAACTTGAAAAAGATATGAAGAGCGAAAGACACATGTGAAATTGTATTGTGAAAAATCTATTCGATTTCTTGTCACATCACGCAACCGTATTTTTTTTCTAGACGCAAAAAATAATTTTTTTAACAAAATAATTATTATTTTTTGTAAACTATATATCATTTTTTCAAAAATAATAATTATTTTTTGAAAAGTAAATCATTTTTTGAAAAATAATAATGATTTTTTAAAAAGTAAATAATTTGTACAAAAATAATTATTTTTCATTAAGTACCTAAATTATTATTTTTTTAAAAATAAATTATTATCAAAAAACTTTAGTTAAATAATTTTGTAATTCTGTTCAGTAAAATTAAAAGTAAAAACAAAGTTTCTTATTAACATTGTTCTTAATTAATTAATTTTCTTAATGATTTTAATTTCACTACAATTTTTACTAAATTAATTATTTTTTATTAGCATTTTCAATGAATAAATTAAAAAAAAAAGTATAATAAAAATTAAATAATTACTACTTTGGAATTTTGATTATTTTTTTTCAAATATTACAAAGTTTTGAGTCGATAAAAAAATTATTTCTATTCTGAGACAAAAATTATCAAAAAAAAAATTAAAAACAAATTTTCTTAATCGAAAAAACGAAATTCAATAATAATAATAATAATAAAATAATAATAATAATAATAATAATAAAAATGATAATAAAAGTACAACAATACAAAAAATTCCAAGTATAATAAAAATCCTGTCAAAATTATGACAGGAAATTTTTAATCAACCTAATAGAGTATTTTCCGCTTCATACACAAAAAAAAACCTAGAGATTTTTTACTTTGTTACGAAACGATTCAATTGAGGAGAGTAAATTCTCAAAGCAAAATACCTGCAGCCTACACACAATTTATCAAGTTAACAAAATATGCATTCAAAAATTGACTTTTCCAACGTTCAAACCATATTATTTACCGTCGACTTAGAACGCTTCCTTTTCCAACCACAAAACAATTTTTCTCTACTTCGTCACAAAAAAAAAAAAAATTATTTCTTATATTGAAAATTTGAGTGAAACTTTTTTGCGTTTAAATGATAAAATAAAAATTATTTACTATAATCCTTTTTTATTTTGTCCTTTTATTTATTTTTATCTAAATCTATCAAGAATTGATTTCATATTCTATTATAAAATAATCGGTAATTAATTACGAATTAATTAATAATCAACAGTGACATTAATTATTAATAGTAGTAGCAGTTTAATAAAACAGTCATTTTTTAACACTATTTTTTTAATTAAAAATAATTTTTTACTTTCTACTTAAATTTAAAGTTTTTATTTTTTATTTTCTATTTTATTGAAAATTATTTAACTTTTATCGGATTTTTTTTTTTCATTTGACGTTTGTACCTATTTACAAATATTATTACAATAATAATAATAATAATTATACAATAATTATACAATAGTTATTATTTACAAATTAACTGCTTAAACTATGAGCGATTAAATGCCATTAGAAATGAAAGTAAACTGCTTAGACAGTGAACGAAAAAGTTTACCTTTACTCGTATAATTTAATAAAAAAGAAAAAAGAAACTTATAAATATTAAAACTGATGGGTATAACCCTGAATCTATAGCACAAAGAAAATAATGAAAAATTCAATGTGAACAGACTATAACTTTCCTTCAGCGCGTTATTTGTCATCCCAACTTTAATATATCTACATGTATATATAATATATAAATATAAGTTATGTTGTATATAAAATTTGAGAACATGCTATGTGTATAAAAAGAAAATGAAAATATATATATATATATATATATACTTTTAAAAATACATCAGTTAGAAAAGTTTTGCTTCACGAAACTTTTAACGAAACAAGAATTAATTTAACATTATATTATTGTCGTTATTATTATCAATACTATTATTATCATTTTTTATTATTATTTATATTATTATTAATTTACTTATTATTATTACATTGTTTCCATCATCATTATTGTTATTTTTATTATTATTCTTATTATTATAACTGCAATTTACAAAGTACTAAGTGGCCTTTTCTATTGACTCGAAAATAATTCAACAACTCCTCGAAACAATTCTAATAATCGAGAAAATAAAAATTTTCCTCGAAACTGACATTAATTAAAAATACTATCTTTGTTTCTCTAAAATACTTGAAACTGTACAATTTTCCTTAACTTGAAAATTAAAATACAATCTTTCAACAAATAACAAAAGAAGAAATGATCAAATCATTATGTTCTTTATTTATTTTTAAATTATTCTTTACTATTTAATTTATTTATTTAAAAATATATTACACTATTACTATTCTTATTATTATTATTATTATTATTATTATTATTATTATTATTATTATTATTAATATTATTAATATTATTAATATCAATATTCGTCTACGTTACGAAACTAAAAATTAAAATAAGCTGAACGATCCTAAAGTTTTCATTGTTCAAATGGAAAAAATCTTTTTATTTCTTCCTCAAATTCAATTTTTATTACAATAATTTTGCGACACTGTAAAAGAAAATTAATTTTAAAGTTTCTCGAATGTAAAATTCAAGTCTTCAATTTTTTCTTAAATATATTATTTGAATCTTTTATTTAAATTTGAATATTTAGAGTAAAATATTTTATAAAATAGTTTTACTATATATAAAAAGTACTTCTTAATTATTGAGCGTTTTCAAAAATTAAAAAATTCTTCAATTAAATATATATTAGAAAATAAAAACAACAAATAATTTTTTTAAAAAATCAATTGATCTTTTACAAAACAAAAAAACTTTAAAACTTTAAAAGCATAAAAAATTTTAATTTTAGCAAAAATTTAAATTTAAAACCTTTTCAAAATTCAATAATTTCAACAAAAAAAAACTACTCCAAAAATGCTTTCAATATTTAATTATTTAAAATTTTAACTAAAATTCTATTTCATATCAATTTTTAATAAAAATTTCTACTAGAATTCAATTATTTAAATACAATTAAATAAATTAGAATTGAATTCTCATAAGGAATTTTATCAACAAAATTTTTAAATAAATGAATTTTTTTGACAAAAATTAATAAAAATTTTAAAAATTATTACATTTTTTGAAGAATTCGCTTAAAATTGTATTAAAAATAATTGAAATTCTGCGATGAGTTTAATTATTTTTTTTAAATAATTGAATTTCTAAAGAAATGTATTATTTACAAAAATAATTGAATTCTTCTGAAAAATTTTATTAAAATTGTAGTAAATATTAAAAATAACTCAATTGAGGAAATTTTTTGAAAATAATTGCAATTTTAATAAGATTTTTATTAAATGTTTTAAAAATATTTGCATTTTGAAAATGAATTTTATTATTTATATTTTATAAAAATCATTTAAATTGGGAGAAGAATTTTATTTTTTCTAAAAATAATTGAAATTTTGCCAAGAATTAAAAAAAGAATTTTTTTAAATTATTTTTTTACGAAAATAATTGAATTCCTTTAAAATTTTGCTTATTTATGAATTAATAGAATTATTAACAAGAAATATATTTTAAAAAATGTAAACAATATTTGCGTAGAATGTTACAAAAATTTTTCAAATAATTGAATTCTTCTGGAAAATTTTATTAAAATAATTAAACTAAATATTAAAAATAATTAAATTGAGGAAAATTTTTGAAAATAATTGTAATTTTGACAAGAATATTATTATTTTTGAAAATAATTGAATTTTGGAAAGGAATTGTATTATTTCTAAAAATTATTGAAATTTGGAGAATGATTTTATTTTTTCTAAAAGTAATTGAAATTTTGCCAAGAATTAAAAAAAGAATTTTTTTAAATTATTTTTTTACGAAAATAATTGAATTCCTTTAAAATTTTGCTTATTTATGAATTAATAGAATATGAACAAGAAATATATTTTTAAAAATGTAAATAATTTTTGCGTAGAATTTTACAAAAAATTTTCAAATAATTGAATTCTTCTGGAAAATTTTATTAAAGTAATTAAACTAAATATTAAAAATAATTAAATTGAGGAAAATTTTTGAAAATAATTGTAATTTTGACAAGAATATTATTATTTTTGAAAATAATTGAATTTTGGAAAGAAATTGTATTATTTCTAAAAATCATTTAAATTGGAAGAAGAATTTTATTTTTTCTAAAAATAATTGAAATTTTGCCAAGAATTGTAATTTTGCAAAAAAAATTTAATTTGAACAATAAATTCCATTTTGGAATAGAATTGCATTATTTCTAAAAATAATTAAAATTTGGAGGAGAATTTCATTACTTATGAAAAAATAATTTAATTATTGCGAAGTAATTCACAAAGACAATCGTAAATAATTCAATTTCTTTAAATTTGAATATTTATAACAAAATATTGTAAAAAACTAAAAACTAATTTTGGTTAAAAAGTTTGTCATTCATTATTTTATTGAACCTTTGAAAAACGTCATGTTGATGATAAAATTGAATGTAATTGAATAAAATTGAAAATAATTTTCCTCCAAATAATATTTACATATTCCTCAACAATATTTCTTAAGTACAGGAAAAATTTTGTAGCAAGTGCCATAAAGTGCTGAAAAGTAATTTACATGAGAATTCCCCCGTATATACGTATATATATATACAGTATTGACATTCTGATAAGGCTAACTACAGCCAGTCTATGATAATTTTGTTCTCTCGTGAATGCCATTCATGATTTCTGTGATGTTGCCAACACTTGGTATTCCTGCCTCGAAAAGACAGAAGTCAGTTTAGTAATTGGCTTTTGTAACTCGATTTATATATCACGGCAACCACGCAAAATTCTGTTTGCGTGTCCATATCAATTTTAATATTATAATATACATACATATACATATATATATATATATATTTATAATACTAAATGTGATTTAATTCAATTAAATATAAACTTAAACATAGCTGTAGCTATACATATATATAAGCATGTAATAATTTTAATATAAAATCTGATTGAAATTTAACAATGTTGTAACTGAACAATTTATGGCTATTAAGGAAATAGGCTACTTGACCTACATTTAACGTCTCCCTCTCTCTTTCTCTCTTTCTCTCAATATTCTCTCTCACTAACTACATATTTCGCGCAGCGTTTTACTATTAAAATAATTAAAATTTTACGAACTTAATTTTATTTTTCTCTATTATATATTTTTATAAAAATATTTTACACGATTTTTATTAATTACAGATCAGTGAAACATAAAAAAAACACAAAAAAAAACAATTCGAATTCTTTTTTATACCCTTAATAATAAAAAATTAGAGTAAATAATAAACAAGTATCTCTTAAAATTTGAATTAGTGACTTTTTGATTCTGATTTTTTGAATTATTAACGTTTACTAATAGATACTAATTTCAACTAATTTATTAGTAAAATTTACAAACTCAAAAATGAAAAGCAAATTTCTATTAAATTGTAATGCATATATTTTATTCATATTTATATTTCACTAATTTATAAGTATTTACAAATTCAAAAGACTAATAGTTAAAATTTCAACTCGACTTTAATTATTAATTTCCACTAATTTATAAGTAAAACTTTCGAATTCAGAAGCAAAATTAACATTTAATCAAGTAAAGTTTCTATATCAATTTTTAAAAAGTAAAAAAGTGGTTAATATAAAAAATTTAATTTATTAGTAAAATTTACTAACTAGAAACCGAAAAATTAGTCATTAATTAATATTAGTAAAAATTTGTATTAATTCAAATTTCGATAGTTGATACAAATGAGCAGAAAAATAATTAAATTTTATTTTTATTGATAGAATTAAAATAAAATTAAATATTTGCGTCGAATTTTATTTAAAAAAATTTTTAATAATTGAATTCTTTTGGGAAATTTTATTAAAATTATAGTAAATAATGAAAAAGGATTGAATTAAGGAAAATGTTTGGAAATCTTAAAATTTTGATTATTTATGAAAATGATTGAATTAGTGCCTAAAATTTATTTTTAAAAAAATGTAAATAATGTTTGCGTAAAATTTTATTATAATTTCTTCAAATAATTGAATTCTTTCAGAAAATTTTATTAAAATTATAGTATATATTAAAAATAATTGAATTGAGGAAATTTTTTTTTAATAATTGTAATTTTGACAAAAATTTCATTAAAAGTTTCGAAAATAATTGAGATTTGGAAAAGAATTTTGTTATTTCTAAAAATAATTGTCATTTTGACAAGAATTTTATTAAAATTATTGTAAATAATTAAATTTTAGGGAATTATTTCTAAAAATAATTGAAATTTTAAAAAGATTTTAAATAAATTTTTTGAACAAAATTATTATATTAATTATTTACGAAAATAATTAAATCCTTTTAAAATTTTATTATATATTTATGAAAATAATTGAATTCCAGTGAAATTTTTACTACTTTATGAAAATAATTAAATGTTTGTATAAAATTTAAAAAAATTGATAATTTTTTTAAATCTCTTAAAAATTTAATTAATTTAAATATTTTCTTTAAATAATTGAATTCTTTTGAAAAATTTTATTAAAATTATAGTATATATTGAAAACCATTAAATTGAAGAAATTTTTTTAAAATTAAAGTTGATAATTTTTTTTAAATCTCTTAAAAATTTAAATAGTTTAAATATGTTCTTTAAATAATTGAATTCTTTAGAAAAAATTTATGAAAATTATAGTAAATATTGAAAACCATTAAATTGAAGAAAATTTTAGAAAATAATTGAAATTTTGACAAAAATTTTATTAAAAGTTTGGAAAATAATAAAATTTACAAAAGAATTTTTCACAATTAAATTATTTCTAACAATCTACAGTACAATGCTTTCCATACTAAATTATTATCTAAAATTTTAACTGAAATTTATTTTTAAATCAATTTTAAATTTTTTAATAGAAATAATTCTACTAGAATTTAATTATTTAAATAAAAAAATAAATTAAAATTGAATTCCCATGAAATTTACAATGGAAAATATAAAAATAAATATCCAAGAATAAAAAAGAAACGATTTGTTAAAATAAATAAAAACACAAAAATGAACGTAAATTATGAAAAAAGAAAATATCTTAAAATTATTCAACAAAAAAATATAGATTCATCATTATTTTTTTACTCTTATATATGATTGATACATACAATATGCGACTGTACAACATCATTTATCAATACGCGAATATTTTTTCGACATGGAATAAAAAAAAGGAAAAAAAAACCTTAAAAAGTGTGTAGGTAACGAACCAAATCGAGGGTCGGTGTGAGTGTTTTGAAATGGCTTTATTTCGTTTTTCACTCCAATTTTTTACACCATTTGTAATATCATCGTCTTTTATATATCAATCTATATACATGAATAGTATATTCTAAAAGAAGTAAGAGAGAGTGAGAGTGAGAGAGAAAGAAAAATCAAGAGAGAGAAGAGAGAAAATGGGTATATGTGTGTGTAAAGCAGAAAGTAGAATATCGATGAAATCAAGATAACGTATTGAAAATGCCAACGGATATTGAAACTGTAAGAGAGCGAAAGAGAAATAGAGAGAAAAATAGAGAGAACTAATAACTTTACAATTTTTCTTTTCGCCAATGAAGGAAGCCACAAATAAACAGGAAGTATACTTTTAATTTAAAAAAAGAACCATTGCTAATGACATGCTTCGTATTTTATTCTTTTTTTTTCCCCTTTAAATATGAGAATTACGAGGAAAATTTTATCAAATTAAAGAGACATTGATTCGCTTTTAAAATTACATCCACTATTAAATTTTACAATCAATACTTTTCGCTCGAGGAAATTTTAATAGATTGCAAAACGAACAAGAAAGACTAAATCTAAATTAATTAAATAATTAATCGTCCACTAATATTCGAATTGAAAAAAAATTTTCCCACTTTTTTGAGAGAAATTTAATTTCATCTACTATTTAAAATTCTCCTTTCCAATTTATTCTTTTTTAAAAATTCGTTTTATAGAAATTACATTCAAATTTTTAATACTTTTCTATTTAAAATATTTTTAATAATTTTCTATTAAAAATGTTTTATTATTATTTAAAAAAAGGTCAATAGTTCTCTAATTTAAAAAAATTCAAAAACTTTTCTATTTAGAAAATTTAAAATACTTTTCTATTTAAAAAAAATGTAAAATCTTTTCTATTTACAAAATTTTAAATAGTTCTCTTTTTAATAGATTTTAAACAGTTTGCTAATCAAAAATTTTTAATAGTATTCTTTTGAAAAATTTTAAACACTTTTCTGTTTAAAAAATTTTGAATAGTTCCCTATTTAAACAAAAATCTCAGAAATTTTTAATAATTGGAAATAATAGAAATTTTGAAAAATTTAAAATAGTAGAAATTTTTTCTAATATGATAGAATATGGAATATAAATAAATAGAATTTTTCACTGAAATTTCTTGTTAGACTTTAAGTTTCAAGCAATTAGTTAAAAAATATTGTTTTTAGTAAAAAAAAAAAAATAAAACAAAACAAATCACTGATTGAATTAATTACTGGAAATTTGAGTAGTTCTTTTCAACAATATGTTAGGGCAATATAAAAAAAATTTAAACAGTTCTTTTTGAAAAAAAGTCTGTTGTGGTTATTAAAAACTATATAAAAAAATTCCCCTTCGTTTCTTTTATTTTTAATCCCAACAGAAAACAAAATAAAAATACAACGAATCGCGTTCTATATAGAGAGAAAAAGTTTTTAATGACAAAAAACTTTTCATACGCCAATTAACATTATTTTAATTAATAATCCGACTATTTTTTTATTCGATTCTAAAAATTTAACATTTAAAAATTAATAATTTTCAATTCGATTCTAAAAATTGTAAATCTCAAATTTAATAATTTTTTATTCGATTTGGAAAATTAAAAATCTCCAATTTACTCGTTTCCAATTCGAATTAAAGAAATTAAACATATCGAATTTAATAATTTTTAACTTGAATGTGAAAAATTAAAAATTACTAATTTATATTAATTTTTAATTCTATTTTTGAAATTAAAAAAACAGGAATTTAATCATTTTTAATTCAATTTGAAAAAATTAAAAATACGTAAGAATTAAACATTTTTTTTAACAATATTATTATTATTATTTGGACAGGAATTTTATTATTTCTAAAAATAATTGAAATTTGGAGAAGAATTTTATTATTTTTTAAAATGATTGAAATTTGGAGAAGAATTTTATTATTTTTTAAAATGATTGAAATTTGGAGAAGAATTTTATTATTTTTTAAAATGATTGAAATTTGGAGAAGAATTTTATTATTTTTAAAAATAATTGAAAGTTGGAGAAGAATTTTATTATTTTTAAAAATAATTGAAATTTTGACAAGAATTTTAAAAAATTAAAAAAAAATTATTAATATTATTTACGAAAATAATTGAATCCCTTTAAAATTTGGATTATTATTTAAGAAAATAATTGAATTATTGACAAAAAATTTATTAAAAAAAAGTGTAAATAATGTTTGCCTAGAATATTATAAAAATTTGTTTAAATAATTGAATTCTTTTGAAAAACTTTATTAAACTTATAGTAAATATTGAAAATTATTGAATTGAAGAAAATTTATTATAACATTTGAAATTTTGCTAAAAATTTTATTAAAAATTTTTTAAAATAATTAAATTTTCACAATTCAATTATTTCAAAAAAAATCTACTGAACAATGCTTTCAATATTAAATTATTATCTAAAATTTTTACTGAAATCTATTTTTTAATAATGAAGACTTGAAGATCAATAATTTTTAATTAATAATTGATTTTCTTTCTGTATTTTTACTTGAAAAATTAGAAACATAACCTCAACTTTTTGCTTCTTAGGTACCTTTCTTCGGAGCGTGACACAATTATAGATATTTTAATAAAAAAAAATGTAAAAATTAATTGAATTTTCTCAAATTTTAAAAATTTAAGTTTTAACCAAAAATTAATCATTTTTTATTCGAATTTAAGAGTTAATTAATTTCAATTCGAAATAATTGGCAAATTTGTAGTATTTACTGCATTTCGTGGAGAATATTTCTCATATCAAAAATAAATGCCACTTGGGATTGCACGTGTTAAAATGTAGGAATATCATTAGTACTTGTCATCAAGTCCTATCCACTTATTCTCCTTCGGGATTCATTTAAGCAAACTGTAGTCGTTTTGTACAAACGTCCCTGCCAAGGGTAATTAAAAGTATAATAATTTATTACGACAAAACTGTATCTACCATAGACACGAACTTCTTTCCACTTGACAAAAATTTTTCTCCAATTTTCCCTCATTTCCAAAAAAAGGAAAGAAAAAATATTCAAAAAAAATTTTAATTTCCTCTTCTTCTTCTTCAACTATGTAATGAAGATCTCTTCATTAATTTTAATTTAATTTTATATGAAAATTAACTAAAATAATAATCTAAATAAATTACAAAACGAATTGCAAAAAATACCACAAGGGAGGGAATATTCGTTTAATAATTATCCAAAAATTCTTTTTGATCTAAAATAAAAAATTCTTTTTTATCGGAAATTAACCGTATTGTAAATTTTATTTTTGAGAAAATTATTCAATAAATTGTTTAATATATACATAGATTTTTTTTAAAGAGTCACAGTGACTGAGGGAGACCGAGAAAGAGAAAAAAGTTATAAAAGTTATTACACAGTTCCACTTGCATAATAGTTCAATTTTTTTCTTTTTTTTTATTTTTTATGTAAGAAGAGAGTAAATTAAAAGTATAAAAAAAGTTAATTATAAAATATTCTGGCAAAGAATTTCCGAGAAATGTTCAAAGGGCATTTTTATTGAAAATGTCATGAGACAAAGGAGATGAATTATTCCCTTGATTCAAACTTTTCTTTCTGGTACATGAGAAAAATAGAGTAAGAAAGAGAGAGAAAGAAAATCTTTTATATATGTATATATCAGGAAAAAGCTCGTCACAGAAATAAAATCGACTCCACTATAAGAATGATACATTTATATCGATATACGTATGTATAAAATTTCTTTCCTCAATACTTTGCCTCGCAGAGATTGAATTCATATATTGCTTCATTTATCTAAAAACCGATTTTACACAAATTGAAAACAAAATTTACTTCACAATTTTTTTTTTCTTTTTTTAATCTTCAACTTCGATTTAATCACATATTGAAATACTTCCTCCACGAGGAAGCAAAAATAAACATCGAAAAATAATTACAAAAAAAAGAAACTTTTTAATATTGTATACTTCGTTTTTTTGTAATTACTTTTCGATAAAAAAAATTTATTAGCAGTACTAATGGAATATTGAATTTTTAAGCATCAGAAAACAATGAATAATGAGCAGGAAAAATACGAAAACAAGACAAGGGGAAAAAATTGCCAAACAACAAATTTCTAAACAAAACTGTTATAATTAATAAATTATTAAACTAATAAGTATTTTATTAACAAAATAATTAAAATAATGAATAATACAAATAAAAAATTGAATTTTTAAACAAAGAATTCTATCAAAACATTCAAATATTTTCCTCAAAAATTGTTAAACCTTTTTGTTTTACAAAGTATTTTTTACAATTTTCTGGTAAAATTACCAAAAAGAAAAAAATGTGTAAACAAAAAAGTTTTGTTTTCGGGTTGATAAATATTTTTTTCAATCGATCGTAATAACAACTGATCTTCATCGATTAAAATTTTATTAAAAAAAATTTGTCTCCTAAATAATTAATTTGAGGGGAAAAATATTTTTTCATTAAAATTTTCGAAAAACTTTTTCATTTAACGACGTTTTTGTACAATTTTCCGCTAAATTATTTAAAACAAATAACAAAATATTGTAAACAAAAAAATTCTATTGTTTTCGCTTGAAAAATATTTTTTTTTTTTGTAAACTTTTCTGATTAAAATTTCTAATTAAAAAAATTCTCTAGAAATATACAAAAAAAAATAGTAAAATTCCGTAAAATCTACTTCGGAGGTAATAAAAAAAATCTACTCTCCAAAAATATTTACCAGAAAAATAAAGTCAGCAATAAAACGCACTTTCGTTTTTTTTCCCCTCCCCAAAAGGTCAAAGATCACAGCTCTGTAATAAAACTACAAGTTCAAAATTCAAGAGATGAAACTAAATCTGACACCTTTTTTTTCTACGCTCAGGAAAAAAAACAGTTTAAAAAACAAAACAAATGTCTATATAATATTTAAAATTACAAACAGAAAAAATTTCCTTTTCTGAAAGAAAACTTTTTTTTTTGCAGAAAGAGATTTAATTTAAAGACTTGACGGATGTTATACACCACCAGGAAAGTTAATTAATGCTTCCGTCATGCCATGGCAACAGGACTCTGGAGAGTGAGTCGAGGAGGATAATATACTTCCTGCATAAAAGGATCTCTTTGACCCGTTTAAAACCATAATCCCTCCGCATCTTCTCAATAACTTTCAATTTTTATTTCTCCTTCTTTAAATCAAAATGATTGAAATAACTAATATTTATCCATCAGATTTTCTTTAATTTCATACCAACAACAATGAAATAAAATATTCTTTTCAATACATATCGATTTTCTAATTTTAACCTAGACAACAAAAGAAAATTTTTATCCACCAGATTTTTCTTAATTTTACCAATAACAATAAGATTAAATTTTCTTCTCAATATTTTTCAACAACAATTTTTAATTTTACCTAAACAACAATAAAGACAAAAAAGGAAAAGTTCTCCATTCAATATTTTTTTTTACCTAAACAACAATAAAGACAAAAAAGGAAAAATTTTTCCACTACAATTTTCAATTTTACCAATAATAAGACGAAAGAGAAAAAATTTCTTTTCACTATTTATCCACCAGATTTTTAATTTTAGAAGACGAAGAAAAAAAATTGAGTCGAGAAAAATTCTCTCTCCCTCTCTCTTTGCTTTCGAGGAAACCCCATCGAAAAATTAATAGAAAGAGAGAAATTTTCTAAAAAGCAATAATAAATAGTTTCTTGTTGAAAAACTTTTACTGACAAACATAATTCCATTTAAAAAAAAACC
This sequence comes from Leptopilina myrica (nomen nudum), assembly GCA_032872475.1. Classification (NCBI taxonomy): domain Eukaryota; kingdom Metazoa; phylum Arthropoda; class Insecta; order Hymenoptera; family Figitidae; genus Leptopilina; species Leptopilina myrica (nomen nudum). The sequence continues at coordinate 31,051,450 of CM065465.1, read as the reverse complement.
GTTTCTCTCGAACTTTATAATCCCATTAGATTTATTGAGAGTAAATATTGACATATAGAGAAAAAAAATACACCACTCATTGCTTCCCTCTCTCTTTCCCTTTTTTATTATTTTATTTTATTTTATATAAAGAAATCAATAAATTGAATCAGTTTTAGAGAATTAATTTTCGAACTAATGGATTAATTCTAAATACAATGTGAATTTCCTCCTTGTCATGTATCATTGTAATTAGCTTCATTACTCGAAAGCAGTGGCATTACTCTCTTAGAGAGTATTGTACCAAAAAAAAAAAAAAAATTACTAAATACATTTAGCAAATAAATATGACACATTATTATTAATTAAAAGTGCCACTAAATAATTAAAAATCCCCAACTTAAAAAAAAATCTTTTTCTTCATTTCAGTCACAAGAGCCGGGGGCAATTTTTAATTATTTATAACGAAACGAAGGAGCAATTATTGTATATAGAATGATTAGAGATGTTATTTGTTGGGATAAATTTTGCATCTGTGTTATTTACGAATATTTGCTGTACAAAGGGTTAATTAATTAATAAATTAATTACCGAAAGGGTTAATAAATTAATTAATTATAACAGTAGTGAACGGGAGTAATATTTCAATTTTAAACGAAATTGATAATTTTTTCTTTTTATGATTCCAACTAATGATAGTTTCAATTAATAGCAGTCAATTAGAATTAATGACAGGAGTATGACAAAATTCGAAATAATAGTTGCTTTGATAAATGGCAATTTAGAATAACGATACTTTCAAATAAACTGTCATTTAAATTAATTCGAGTTTCCAACAATGGTAATTTTAACGAATTAGTTAGTTTGCTAATAGTAAAATTCGTTCCCTATTTTATTTTTAATTTTGTTTTAAAATTTTTTTAATTCTTTTCTTTTAATTTCGTTCTTTCCATTTTTTTATATTTTAAATTTTCAAATTTTGTTTCTTTAATTTTGCTTTTTAAATTTTTGCCACTTTTTAATTTTCTTTTCAAATTTAGTAATTTTGTTTTTATAATTTTGCAATTTTGTTATTTAAATTCTCCTCAATTTCTGAACGTTCAAATGAACAAGATTTATTTATTCCTTCGTCAAAATAATTTTTTTTCTAATAATTTCGAGTCACTGCCAAAACAAATTAATTATAAAGTTTCGAAATGTAAAATTTATGTTTTTAATTTTTAATGCAATCGCAGTAATTTACAAAAAAAATATTTTTAATAAAAAATACTTTGTTCATTTTAATTTTTAACGTTTAAAACTTGTATATCGTTTTTTAATAAATGTAGTTAAAATTCTTCAAAAATATGATTCTAATTAAAAATAATTTTTAAAAGTAAAAATAAATAAAAGTAATTTAAATTGAAAAATTATTTCACGATTAAATTAGAAAAATGTTTTAATTAAGTTTATATTTAACAGAAATTTACTAAAAATAAAAATTTACGTTATTTAAATGTGGAAAACCTTTGTTAAAAATTAATTACTTCTAAAAATTTAAACTACAGTCTTATAATTTAAATTTAAATATTTCTTAAAAAAAACAATTGAATTATCAAAAAGTGTTTTATTAAAATTTTAAAGGTAATTAAATTTATTTCAATAAGTATTTATTAAAAGTTTTTTAAATAAGTTTTTTAATTCTTTTGAGAAAAATAATTAGAATTCCATTAAAAAATAAGACAAATTCTTATAAACAAATTTCATCAAAGTTTTTTGAAATAATTTATTTCTTTTAGAGAATTTTATTTTAATAACATTTTTTTAGTAAATACTTAATTTGATTGATGAATAAATAATTTTTTTATGCGAATTCCATTTTAAATAATTAAATTTCTGCAATAAAAATTATAATATTAATGAAAATAATTGAATTTTTGAGAAAAATTCATTGAAAATTCGTTTCAATTAATTAAATTCCTTTATAAAATTTTATTAAAATATTAAATATTGAAAATAAATGAATTTCAATAAAGAATTTATTAAGTATTTTAAAGTATAGTAAAAATAATTAAATCATTGCAACGAATTTTATTAAAATTTTTGAAAATAATTGATTTTTTTGAAGAACCTTGTAACATTTTTCTGATAAATAATTAATTTCTTTAAACGAAATTTTATAAAAGTCGAATTTTAAAGAATTCAAATTCTTCATGAAAATTTTATTGTTTATGAAAATAATTGAATTCTTGCGATGAATTTCATTAAAATTTGTTTTAAGAAATTCAAAACTTGAGTGAAATTTTATTAAAATAGTAAATATTGAAAATAAGTTTTAATAATTGAAAATTGGAAAAAAATAAAATGTATAGGTATTTTTTTATTTTTTTCCTAATTTACAGATTTTCTAAATTTCTCATTAGAATTCTTTAAAACCTCAATTGTTTAAAGGAATTTTAATAATACTTTCAAAATAAAAAAAAATAGTTTGCAATATTTATCAAAATACTTAAAAAGATTTTCTAAAAATTGTGAAAAATATACTTTTGGAATTTTGATACAATTTTTAGTTTATTTACAAGAAAAACAATTTCACATAGAAGAAGTTTTTAATCAACGATTTTCAGAAAAAAATATTTTTTTACTCATAAAACAATATTTTGTTGTTTACAACTTTGAATGTTATAAATTGTTTCAACGTTTTTCATAAATAAATATTTTTTTTACCCAGAAAACGTTTCATTGTTTACAAATTTTTTTTTAAACTGTTGACAAAAAATTAATATCACTACAAAAAAAATTTGTATAGAAAAATAGTCGGTTATTATTTTAAGTCGTTTACATAAACGTTTGCGAACTTCTCCAATGTCAATTTTCTCGATTTTTATTCCTCAGACAAATATAATGATGAATTGAAAAATATTTATAAAATCTATAGGTATTAAATGAATTCGAAGATAAAATACACGAATAAAAAAGAAAAGAAAACAAGAGACAAAAATACAACTAAACAAAAACTGTTCTCAAGTTGATGTACTCGAATTTTCCGCTGGAGATTGCAATATTTTAAGCGATGCACATCTGCGGAGAATAAAATCTCTATAGAACACCCACTTCTTTTTTCGTGAAGTCGTATATTTCATTGTGAAATCAGACCTGCAAACTTTTCCACTAGTTTTCATGGTAATTTTTTTTCTTTTTTGTTTTTTTTTTGCTTTTTTATTTTATTTTTTTTTTTCTCTAAAATATTAGCATTTTTTGTTTTCTCATTATGAGAGTAGGTATATTATACTTTTTCAATATACACAGCAGAAGTGATTTTTTTTACTTTTTTTGTAAAAAAAAAATTGCATTCATAATTTTCTACTATCCTAAATTGAAATTCTCCTTTTTTTTACTCTTATCGTCGTCTTAGGAAAGTTTTGAATTTACGATTTTTCCGCTCAAAGTTTTTATTACGAAAAAAAAGTAAATGATAGTAGTCGAAAACACATCAAATAAAAAATACATTTTCATAAAGGAAATTGCTTATTGCTTAATTTTCATATTTTACCATTTTTTTCCCTTTTAATATTGAAAATACGATTTTGTAATAAATTTAAATCTATCAAATGATATGATTGAATTTTTTTTTAATTTTATTTTTGTTCATTTAAATTCGTATAATGTAAAGCAGGCGATCAAACATTCTTTAATTGGCAAATAGTTCTTTTATGGTTCTATTTTTTTGGGGGTTTTTTTCCCACTGAGTTCCGATAAATCAATGAATTTAAATATTTTCACTCTGCCAGTTCTAATGCGAAACAAAAGAACTCATAAAATGAGCACTAAATTGATTTTACCGTTTAATTTTCTTTTAAGCCTTTTTCTCCATTTATTATAATTGAAACGTGTATATAACTGGTAATTTTGCCTATGGATCGATTGTTTTTGTTTCATTTTCGAACATTCTTTCTTGTAGGGTATTAGCTTTTTCCTATTTTTTTATTTATTACTTTTTTTATTAATATTATTTACTAATTCTATTCATTTTTAATTTTTATCGTTGATTATTTTTTGGATATTATGTTATTTTTATTATTACTTTTATTATTACTATTATTATTACTATTATTATTATTATTATTATTATTATTATTATTATTATTATTATTATTATTATTATTATTATTATTATCATTATTTAGTATTTTTTGTTTTTTTATTTTCATTATTTATTTATTTGTTAGAAAATTGAAGATAAAAATAACATTAATAATTTTATTTTATTAGAAAAGTTAAAATGAAAAAAACAATATTAATAATTTTTTTGTTTAGAAATCTGAAGATGAAAATAATATTAATAATTTTATTTGTTTGAAAATTGAAGATTAAAATAATATTAATAATTTTTTTGTTTCTTAGAAAAGTGAAGATGAAAAAAATGGATATTACTAATTTTTGTTTTTTTTTTTTTTTAGTTTAAAAAGTTACTTAAAATGAAAAATAATTAATAATTTTTTTCGGTTAGAAAAGTAAAGATAAAAATAATATCAATAATTTTTTATTTGTTTAGAAAAGTAAAGATAAAAAAAATTCATATTTACTACTACTAATTTTTTTCCTTTGGTCAGAAAAAGTTAATAAGAAAGAAAAATTAATATTTTCAACAATGGAATATTTTTTCCTTAAAAATTCCTTTCTCTCACTCACACTCTCTCGGCACATGAGAAAATTGAGTTTTTCACCCAGCAAGAGTATGTATATTGCATAGAAAATTTTCGCGATAAAAGGTCACGTGTTCAGATATTGTACGTGTTATATTCAAAATGAGAGTCTCCCCAAGAATCGTGCAATTTTCCTTATCCCAATTAAACTGATATCTCTTATAATTTCTCAGGATGTAGTTATAGACTTTTTATTATATTTCGAAATGAACTCGAAAAGTTATTCTTTGGAAGTTTTAATACACACACACACTATAGTGATGATAGCGTGTTTGAAAGCCACGATTCAAACTCTATATCGACTGCCCAGTGTGTTTTAGTGCGCCTATTATTATATGTGGGTACCTATCTTTTGTCTTGCGGTCACCAAAACGTTTTATCGAGAGACAGAGAGAGAGAGAGAGAGAGAGAGAACATTATAGTTCGTCATATCAGAATTAATATCATATTTGACATAAAATCTGAAATATCGAATAAAAAAGTACGATAAGAGTGTGGTAAATTTTATTTTTAGAAAAGGGTGTAAATTTACTGCGCAGATTTTATCGAAAATAGTATGGAAAAAATATCAAATACCAATGATTTCTAACTACTGGGAATTTTAGCTCTTCAATTATTATTTTAGCTGCTAAAATAAAGTTATCAACGACTCTAACTACCAAATATTTTTTTTACGATAAATAATAATTTTGGGTATCAGTGATTTTAACAAGAAAAAATTATTATTAAATGCTGCTGATAAATATTGACTGGAATCAAATAATTTTTTGCTAAATCCCAAAAAATTTTACTGCAATCAATAAATAATAACAAAAACATTGACTGGAATCAAATAAATATTTACTTGACTCCAATAAATATTTACTTGACGCCAATAAATATTTTCTTGACTGGAATCAAATAAATATTAACTCAAATATTTACTTAACTCCAATAAATATTCACTTGACTTGAATCTTATAAATATTTACTTGACTTCAATAAAATATTCACTTGACTTGAATCAAATAAATATTTACTTGACTCCAAAAAATATTTACTTGGCTCAAATAAATATTAACTCAAATATTTACTTAACTCCAATAAATATTCATTTGACTTGAATCAAATAAATATTTACTTGACTCGAATAAATATTCACTTGACTGGAATCAAATAAATATTTACTTAACTCGAATAAATATTTACTTGGCTCCAATAAATATTTATTTGACGCCAATAAATATTTACTTGACGTCAACAAATATTTTCTTGTAATATGGATATAAAAAGAAAAGAAACATTAAAGTACACATAAGACTTTTCTCAAATAAAAATCCCAATTCGAATATATTTATTGATTATCTCATAAAAAGACTCCCCTGCTTTTTTATTTATTTTTTGTTTTTTACTTTCTTTCTTTCTTTCTTTCTTTCTTTCTTTCTTTCTTTTTGAAAATTTATGTTTATTTACTATCGTCGGACGAATAAAAAAGAAAAACAGGGAAAATTTTAACGAAAGGAGACGAAATGTGAAAAGTTGTGAGGAACGACTAGTGACGTAAATGTGTAACTTTTTGGTCGAACCAACTCTCACCAAATTTAGTAAAACGTCAATACTTTATAAATTACTTAACGACAATTTCATTCTGGAGGAATATGAAAAAAGAAATCTAGTTCGATGGTAGTCGGATCAATCGGCGCACAATGTATTTTTAAACATATTTTCATACAAATATATATATATTTTTTTATAAATATTTTAAAACCACGTGTTTAATTAATTTCCCTATATATATATTTCTATTCCAATTTCATAACAATAATTTTTTTTTTTTGCAAAAGTTGTACTAGAATTTTATGTAACAATTCAAATATTTATATAAATAATAATATTCTGCAGAAAAACGTTGATTATTTTAGTAAATAATAAAATTCTTTAGAGAAATTTAATTATTTAAAATTTTTAATTTTCAAATATAATTTTAACAAAATTTTTACGAAAGAATTCAATTATTTTCTAGAATTTTAGTAAATATACTTCAAAAGAATTCAATTATTTGTAAAGTAAATAGAAAAATTCTTCGAATTGATTAAATTATTATTTTAATAAATATTCTAATTCTTCTCAGGAATTTTAATTACTTTCAATACAATTTTAATAAAATTCCACGAATTATTTTAATAATTTTCTAAAATTTAAATAAAAACTTCCAAACAATTCAATCATTTGTATAATATAAAAATTAAATTCTTTTCAGGAATTTTAATTATTTACAATGCAATTATTATTGTAACAAAATTCAATAATCAATTATTAAATTATAAATATTAACACACACAACAATTTTAAAAAGGTTAAAAAAATTTTTTTGTTCAATTCAATTATTTTACAAATTTTAAATTAAAATCATTACAAAAATTCTAATTATTCCTTACGATGTTTAACAAAATTGATTACATTCCAAAAATTAAATAAACTTTTCAAAACTATTTTATCATTGTCAAAACTTTTAAACAAGTATCTATTCTTCGAAAGAATTCAATTAGAATATTTGAATAAAATCCCTTGAAATAATTACATTATTTTTAAAAAATTCTGCGAAAAATTCAATTATTTCCTAAAATTTTCATAAAATTCAAAAATAAAGTGATCGATATACTTTTTCTAAATTATTATTTTCAAAACTTGAAAAAAAATTTCTGATGAAATTCATTTACTTTCCAAATATCAAATTAAAATTATGAAAGTGACGAACTTCTTTATTAAAAAAAAAGTTCAAAGAAACTCTTCCAAAAAACTATAATAATATTTTTATCAATTTTAATAAAAATTTTTCCAAAAATTTAATTATTTTACTAATTAACAACATTTTTGGAAGGAATTTAATTTTTTACAAATTTTTTTCATAAAATTCTTTGCAAGAATTCAATTACTTACCGTGGCATTAGGTAATTAAAAAAAAATTGCAATAAAATTCTGTGAAGAATTCAGGTATTTCTAAGAATTTTCTTAAAATTCAAACATAAAATGATTGATACAATTTTGTTTAAATTATTATTTTAAAAATTTCAAAGAAATATTTAATAAAATTTAATTTACTTCAAAATTTTTATTCAAATTATGAAAGTACTAAACTCCTTTATTTTAAAAGAAAATAAAAAAATTCTTCAAAGAATAAATTTACAGGATTTTTAACAATTTTAATAAAGTTCTTCCCAAAAATCAAATTGTTTTCAAAAAAATTTAAAAATTAAAAAAAAATTCTCAGCAAAAAAATTCATTCAAAACGTATTACTATACAGAGTAAAGTAATATTATTACTATACTTTTATAGAAAAATTCCAAATGTTTGGAATTTTTCCGCAATTTTCACTATTTCTAAAGGGTAAATTTTACTACCTGGATAGTAAATTTAACTAGACATTCGTGTAATTTACTTCAGACGTAATAAATTTTATTAAACTAGATTGGGGTGAAAGACACTTTTTTACTTTTTACCCCAAAAAATCAAAATTTTTACAATTTCTTTTTCAAATTTTACCGAAAGTTTATTTTATTAAGCTCGAAAGTCCTAGGAAGAATTTTTTTTTAAAGTTTTCTAAATTAGAGCTAATTTCAATATTAAAATAGAACAAAATTACAATTTAGTACCAAAATTTGTACTTTTTTTTACAAAAAAAAATATAAGACATTAAAAGTATTAATAAAAAAGAAAAAAATTAAAAGTATAATATATTAAATATATTATACTTTTTGTACAAAATTTTGTATCTTTCTGTTTACCGTGTTGTTTTCAATAGTTTGAATAAAACCTAAATTGTCATTTTACCCCATGACCTTTTTTACCCCACTCTACTCTGAGGACTAAAAAAAAAAATTATAATACACAACTGAAATGTACCTTGACGAGGAATTTAATATCAAGTCGAAAGTTTACGTTTAATGTCCAGATTTAATAACTATATAAAGGCGCAGTAGAAAAGTTAATCTAAAACTTCAAAAGCAAAACATCTTTTCAAGAGAAAATCGTTCAAAAGCATATTGTATATTTACGTATACAAATATAAATGTGCGAGTTAGCGTGTATTTGTGTGAGTGTGAAAGTACATTGAACTCGGCAGATGTGTCAATGAAGAAGTCACTCCACACCCCTTATTTTTTGTATTGATCTTGTTTTGTGTGAAAAGTCGTCTACTTTACAAGCCTAAAAATTTCATCGATAACAAGATATCTATCCAGTAGAGATACAAATATATCTCATTCCCCGATCTAAAATTCAATTCCACGTCAATATATTTAATTTAAATGTCAAATTTGTTACCTAATTAATCCTAAAATTCGTTTATTAGCAGTTGCACTCTCAAGAGCAGGAAATGCTCTATACCATGTAGATGTTGTAAATTTTTGTCTCGAAAGCTCGTCGCTCTAGTTTTTTTTCCCTACAAACCCAATTTTTGTGCTTCAAAGCGCAAAGATTTATTTTTAATTTTTATACAGTTAGGCAAAATTTATTTATGGATGAAAATTTTTTAATCAAATGAAAACAAATTCAAGCTGGGTTCAATGTTTTCCAGTTTTCGACACCAAAATACCGTTTTATAGTAATTTGAAAAAATTTAATTTATTATAATAACAAAAAAAAAATTACAAAACAACAAAAAGTTGTAGTTTTGTAAAATTTCTTCAACTCTCTTAAATTACAGGAATTCAACTTTGTTCCTTGTTGGAGAAAATTAAACTGATTTTATCAGTGTGTATAATGTGAGTTATTATACAATACAATTTCGAAAATTACAAAGATGACGTTTGAGGAGAGACGCGAAGTGAATTTGCTGATGACGTAAGTGTTACATTCCCTAAACTTTAGTGCTTTAAACTTTGCAAATTTCTATTTTCCTTATAAATTATTCGAAAATTCATTTTCTCCCTCTCTCTCTGTCGCCACTTCATTTAATCAACGCAGCACTTGGAAAAATCACTTAAAAATTTTATACACATCATAAAAAAAAAACCACCCACCTATTAATGTTTATACACGTTAATCCACTTAGAGAAATGAAATTAGTTTAAGGAGACTCGTGTCTCCATCTAAAGGATTATATATATTTACGTTTGAGTTGCAATAAGTAAAAGCGAAGAATTCCTCTTGGGATCTATATATTCAACTAGCTGCAAAATTTTACACACAGGCAGTAACATTCAGATGAGACCTGAATACCAAAGTGAACAATGTGAATCGTTCGTTAACGGATATCATTCATACAGTGACACAGGAGTAATTGATATTATTTAATATCTATATAGTAGAAAGTGAATTCAAGAATATAATAGCAAAAGAAGTGACCTTTTTTTTTATCGCTTATACCCCGAAAAATTATTCCTTGTCACAAAGAATAGCCTTTCACGAAATCTACATTTATTTCTCCACAGTGACCTGATTCTTCTTCCTTCATTCTTTTTTTTTTAACACGAAAACTCTAACATTCCCTCGAATAAATTAGTTTCCGTTTATTTAAATCAAAGTATAGGAGAATCATTTATTCAATCCTCTATATTTTAATGGAATTTCATTTTTATTTCAGGACCAAAGAGTGCAACTCTTAAAACAAAACGAATATTAATTTTTTAATGCGGAGCAAAACATTTTTTGCCACTTTACAAATAAAATATATTTGGAGTTTCGATGTTCTTGTATATTTTTATTATGTGCAACAATCTGTTTTTAATAAAACGTGATATTCAATTTATTATAATGCTAATTAGAAAATCTTTTATTTTCAAATTAAAATTATCTAAAAATTTTTATTTTAAAAGCATTATAATAAATAAATTAATTGATAATAATTAATTCATAATTAGCATTATAATAAATTGAAAAGCAATATAATAAATAAATTAATTAATAATAACTAGCATTAAAATAAATAGAATATGACTCTTTATTAAAAACAGATTGTTGCGCATAATTTTAATTCTGAATTACTCATAATCAAAATTTTGAAAAATTTACTTAAGTAATAATTTAATTATTATTGTTTATATTTTCAAAAAATTTAAATAACTCTTCTAAGATTTCAATTATTTACATAAATAATAATATTCTTCGGAAGAAATCAATTATTTTCATGAATAGTAAAATCCTTCGCAGAAAATCATTTATTTCCATTATAATTTTAATAAAATTTCACGAAAGAATTCAATTATTTTCTGAAAATTGAATAAATCCATTGAAACATTTCAATTATTTAGTAAAGTCTTTGCAAACATTCAATTCTCTTGAAAATAATTCTAAAAGTTATTAAATTTCAAAAAATCAATTATTTCTTAAATTGTCTGTAAAATTTATTTTCAAAATTCAATTATTTTCCAAACATTTAAGAAAATTCAGGTAAAATATTAAATTATTTTCTTTAAAAATTAAAAAATGACACAATTTGTTAAGAAACATTTTATTTTGTCAATTTTTTAAATAAAATTTCACTCAAGGATTCAGTAAAAAAATTTTCAATTTTCAAAATTTTCTATTAAAATTATTAAAGAAAATAGATTATTTATAAAAAAATTCAAAGAAATTCTTCAATAAAATTCAATCAGAATTTTGAAAATTTTGCAATAAAATTCTTTGCAAGAATCCAAATTTTTTCAATTTTTTAATAAAATTCGTTGAATGAATAAAATTATTTTAAAAAATTGGAAAAAAATTCTGGAAATAATTCAATTATTTACTGAATTTTCCACAAAATTCAATAATAAAATGATTGATATACTTTTTTTTAATTATCATTTTAAAATCTCGAGAGTAATTTTTGATAAAACTCGATTATTTTGCAAATTAAAATTAAAATTATTGAAGTACCTAATTTCTTTATTTTAAAAAAATTCAAAGAAATTCTTCAAAAGAATAAATTTCCTGGATTTTTAACAATTTTAATAAAATTTATCCCTAAAATTCTATTATTTTTATAAATAACAAAATTCTTGGAAGAAATTGAACTATTTTCCAAATTTTTTAAATAAAATTCTTATTTAATAACTTTTAACGTGCATTTAGAATATTATTTTTCAATGATTGAAATTGTGTATAATTGCAATTGCAAAAAAATTGAAACATTATTTTTTAAAAATTGCAATAATATTCTTGGACGAATTCAATTATTTCCTTAAAATTCTAATGAAATTCAATACTAAAAAGAGAAATCGAATTTATAAAATTATTATTTTAAAAACTTGAAATAAATTTGAGTAAAATTCAATTACTTTCAAAATTTTATTTTAAATTATTAAAATACCTAACTTTTTTATTATAACGAAAAACAATTCAAAGTAATTCTTCAAGAAATTTGTTGTTCAAAAATTTCTTGCAAATAAATTATTTTCTTTAAAACCTACAGAATGACACAATTTGTTCATAAATATTTTAATTTTGTCAATTTTTAATAAAATTCCACTGAAGGATTCAGTAAAAATTTTTCTAATTTTTAATAAAATTTTTCGAAAAAGTTCATTTATTTTCCAAACTTCTAATAAATTCTTGGAAACAATTCAATTGTAAAATTCTTCTCATGAATTAAATTATTTGATTCTTCAAAAATATTTATTCAGGATTTTGAAAGTTTTTCATAAATTTCTTCGTCAGAATTCAATTATTTTCATTAGTAATAAAATTTGTTAAAGGAATGCAACTACTTCTAATGTAATTGTAGTAAAAACTAAAATTTCTCGAAAAATACAATTATTTTTAAAAAAATATTAATCAAATTTAATTATTTTCAAAAATCCTTATAAAATTCTTCGGAAGAACTGAATTGTTTTTTCAAATAGTAAAATTTATCGCAGGAATTCAATTATTTTGAATAGTATTTTAATAAAATTTTTCAAAAGAATATATTTATTTCAAAAAATATTTAACAAATGTTTTCGATTTTAATTCTAGTTTTCAAACATTTTTTTCCATTCGAAAATTTGTTCTTTATTCAATACTTTTTTTCCCACTAAAAATACAATTCTTTCTCTATTAAAAAAAACAAATTTTCCATTTAAGAACATATCTTTTTAATATAAAAAACTTCAACTCTTGATATGAACAAATGAAAAGCTTGTCAATAATATACGCGGGCGATATATAAGAAAATAATTGCATTAATGTTGTCGAATCGAGAAATAACCATCTAATCAAAAAAAAAAAAAAAAAAAAAAACTAGAAGAAGTAATTTATTTGACACCCTCTCTATGTTTGTGTGTGTGTGAGTCATTTATAATTAAATTGTATCCAAAGCATACAAACTTTTCCCCGGGCATATCCAATTGTTGACAAAGTGATAATATTGACACTGTCATAAATTTAATTGTTACTTGATGTGTCCAGTAAAGGAAAATATTAGTTTTATTTTCTCTCTCTCTCCTTTCTACGGAAAGTCATTTTTATGAAACTATCAAAAATTGATGAAGGGACCGAAAAAAATAAGGGCACTTCAATACACCCCAAAACAATTTCTAATTCAAACTCAGAAGTAACATTAATATTTACTCTCCATTAGATAATTGAAGAATAACTTTCAAATATTTCTTCTCTCTCACTGTCTCTATTTTTATCCTCTGAATCTAAATTAATAAATTTATTTTCAAGAAGCGAATTATATTATTTTTTAGTCATTTTTAATTTTTTGAAATTAAAAAAATACTAAACTAATTATTATTATTTTTTCCAGTTAAAAGTGAAAAATCCGTGAATAATTCAATCAGCTGAACAAATTCCAAAGAATTACTTTTCAAAAACCTAAATATTTTAAACTCCTATTTCTAGAGAGAAAAAAAAAATTTGATTCTAAAATTTCTATTCTGTCTGTACATGAAGTAAAATTGGCGGAAGAAAAATTTTAAGGTCTCTGCTATTTTTTATTCACCTTGTGACAGAATGTGTTCAAGATTATATTTGGAGTCAAACATTGCCCTTGTATGCAAGCACTTCTAGCGGGCGATAAATCAAAGAACGTTCGTTAACCTGTTAGCTAAAAGCTCATGCTTTCAGTCGGTGACGTAACACCATCAACGACAAACATTTCACGAGAAAAGCCTTGAATGTCTGCAATAAATAATCGAAAATGCTCTCTTTCAAAGAATGTTATTTGCAGATTAATTTTCTAAAACTTGAAAGTTCCAATTTTTTTTTTCAAAGTTTATATTAAAAAGCACAAAAAAAGGAAAAAATCCAAATGAAAAACTTTCCAAACGAAGAGAAAATTGCAATTTTTGCATATAAAATTAAGCGCATAATGTTTCCTGTAAACTTTCCCAAGTTCCGAACGTTCAAATGAAAAGACACTTTTTTTGCTCTTCAAACTCACAAATACAATTTTATGATTAAAAATAACGAAAAATTTAAACTAATTTAAAATTTTAATTACTTTTTAATTTTTAATTCTTTGCTATTAAAATTTTATTATATTAAAAGTAAATTTTACCATTTTCGACTAAATCGAAATGTTGTACGCTCGATATTTAAAATAAAATAAATCTATTAAATTAACAAATAAATAATTTATTTAAATTTATTTTAAATTTATTTCTGAAAAAATATTCTCAAACAAGAAGCGAGTAAGACAACTCTCCTCGCTTTTAAATTCGCAAATACTTTTCCATTTCAGGAAAATTTCCCAATTTCGCGCACTTTATGTAAATATTGCCCATTTTGCAAACATTTACAACATATATATATATATATATATATATATATAAAATATTACAAATAATTTCATAAACGTTTCTTACTTGAAAACTCGACAAATCGATTTCGTGTCGGAAATCTACCCCAATCTGCGCCCACGTAACACTTGATTTAATACCGGAATTAAATGATTGGAAAAATATCGAGCGTACAAACATGTCGAAAGCGAGAGAGAGAGAGAATATTTGCGCGATGATTTAAATACCAGAATAATAGACAATTTTCAAAATGAAATGAAAATTAATTGCTCTCGGATTGCGTGAAATTAAAAAACTAAAAATAAAGAAGGCAAATATAATTGAAACTAAATTCAATTATTATTATATTATTGCATGACTCTTGATATAAAATCAATAAAAGTATATCCACAAAAATATCGCAAACAAAAAAAATATAATCATCTTGGGAATAATTTATTTTCCATTAAAGAAACGCGCGCATGAGAAAATGAGGAATAAGCTTAACTAACTGGATAATTATATCCAAAAGAAGAAGAAGAAGAGGAAAAAAAGGATCACATAATTTCTATTCACTTCTTCCTCTTCTTTTTCCCTTTTTTTTCCATTCCTAAGCTACTTAACGAAGTTTTGACCGAAAAAGAGGGACTTAAACGTCCATCTGTAAATCCCGTGGAAGAAATTTTGTGCTAAGCCAACACAACTTTGAAATTAATTCTAAGAGAGTGAAATTAATAGAATGAAACAAATGCGGATTCCCTTGTTAATACATTTCTTTTAATAAATAAGAATAAAATAAATTATCGTTTTGTCGAATTTTTTTTCACCATCCAGAGAAAAGATTCTATTTAAACCAAATAAAATTTGAGTCAAATTTAAAAAAAAAATACTAAACCATTTAGTCCATTTTGTGGTCTATGAACAAATTTCCGTCAAGGATTTTCAGGCTGAATAACTAAATTTTCAGTAAAAATTGAAAAAAAAATTTAATTCCGATTTTTGTTGGGTAAAAAAAATGTATTACTACGTTTAAAGTAAATTTGCAATTGCAATTAACAAAAATTTCAATCATTGAAAATTATTATTTCAAATTCGTTAAAAGTCATTGAATTCTTGCAAAGAATTTTTCAAAAATTCGAAAATAAATTAAATTCCTTCCAAGAATTTTGTTATTTTTGAAAATGATTGAAATTTTGAGAAGAATTTTATTAAAATTGTTGAAAATCCTGTAAATTAATTCTTTCGAAGAATTTCTTTCAATTTTGATAGAACAAAATAGCTAATAATTTTAATTTAAATTATGAAGGTAATCGAAGTTTATTAAAAATTTATTTCAAGTTTTTAAAATAATAATTTAAAGAAATTATGTCAATTTTTTTGCAATTGCAATTAACCACAATGTCAATTATTAAAAATAAATATTTTAAATTCGTTAAAAATCATTGAATTCTTGCAAATAGTTTTTTAAAAATTCGAAAAGAGTTCAAGAATTTTGTTATTTACAAAAAAGCTGAACTTTTGGAGAAGAAAATTAAAAAAATGGAAAAATTCTACAATTTCTTTTGAAGAATTTCTTTGAATTTTTTTTAAATAAAGGAGTCAGAAACTTTAATAACTTTAATTGAAATTTTGAGAGTAATTGTGATGCTAAAGTTTTAAACATTCAAATGAACGAAATTTTTTTTCTATTTGAATATTTATAAAAATTTGCATATAAAAAAAGAAAAAGAATTAAAGCAAAATATTTTCTTAGTTAAGACATTAATCTTTTTAATAAACAAAATAATTTTTTTTATAAAAAAAAATATAAAAACTTCATCGTTCTATTAAATATTCAAAACTTTAGGTTCATGAGTAATTGAATTTTCTCAAAAATTTGTTTCAAGTTTTTAAAATAATAATCCTGTTTGGTAGTAAATAAAAATAAAAATTTGATTATTAAATTTTATTAAAAGAAATGCATATTTTATTTGTGCTAATTAAAGTTTATATTTAAAATAAATAATTTTTATTCAGCTAAAGAAAATTTTTATTAACACAAATTCGAACTTTATTTCTCCTAATTAAATTATTAAAAAAAAAAATTTATTGAAAAAATTCTGTAAAAAATTTACTTATTTCCGAAAAATTTTAAGTAAAAAAAATTTTCATTTGTGCCAAATATATTTTTTTAGATTTATTATTATTGTTATTGTTATTATTATTAATATTATTATTATTATTATTATTATTATTATTATTATTATTATTATTATATAAATATTACTATTTTCACAAGATATATAATTTACCAAATGCAACAAACCAGCGTTATGGTAATTTAATATTCTGAGAGTCTAAAATGGAAATTGATTGATGGGCAAATTCATATCTAATTAGATGCACGGACAAGTGGACGGTTTAATAAATAACCGAAAAATAGATATGGATCAAGAGTTAATAAATCGAATTTTTACACGACAAAAAAAATGATAAAATTAAATTTCACCTTTTTTTCGATTTTTATGATAAAATTTACAAAATTTAGAATTTTAACCAAATATAAATAAAAGTTACAAAATATTTTTCCAAATATAAATAAAATATCTAAAATTTCTAAAAATAAACAAAACTCAAAAATTGCAGAAAGAAACACAAAAATAACAACTGCAACAACTTGTCTCGAAATAAATAAATAAATAAAAATGCCCCGTTTTTTCTTCCTCGGGGAAAATGGAGAAAAAAAGCTTTTGACATATGTATATAAATTTCTGAAATTTACTAACGATAACGTATATATACTACTCAAGTAGATTCACAAAATAAATGATCATTGTTTTTCTTATCTTTGTGCGCCCTGGAATTCTACTCTCTCCAAATTATTTCCCTTTCATTCGCTATACACCGTGCTTCCGAAAAAAAGAAAATAAATAAATAAAGATAAAAAAAAAAGTAATTGATAGACTGTGAAATATTTATTTTGTGTCAACATCATTAAACCCTAATGTGACAACATATTAGTCAACGTTATTAATCATTATTAATTTACTGTGCGCTTTTATTGTATTTTCAACTTCATTTCGCCTGTAATTTATATTTTTATTATTACCCCTATACAATTTTAGTAAAATTATTATTTTCACTTAAAATAAAATTATTTATTAACACAAGGAAGAAGGAAAGGAAAAAAATTCGAATTTTTACAGTTTCTGGAGCAAATTTTCAAAAAAAAAATCGTCCAAATTACTAAATAATTTAATATAAATTTAAATAGAAAAAATTTACTTTTCAAAAATAGACAAGATGATTACCAAGAAATAAAATAAATAAATTTTTTTATACATGCGAGTAAATGAAGATCAAAATAAATAAATTAATGAATGAAACAGAGAAAGTGGAAAAGAATTTAAATATAGATAAAATAAAAGGTAAATTAAATAGAGAAAAAAGAAAATTAATTAAACAGATAAAATAAAGAATATATATAAAAGGCGAAATAAAGAATAAATAAATAAGTGAAATAAAGAATAAATAAATCGTCGAAATAAAAAATAAGTAAATAAAATAATTAAAAAATAAATTAATCAGTTAAATAAAAAATTAATTAATTAATTAATTAATTAAAGAATAAATACGGTAAAATAAGAAAATTAAATAATAATTTTATGTAAACGCAGCAATTAATTTTTAAATTGCATAATAAGAAATACGTTTTATAATCCTAGAATGTAACACACATGTATATCATGTCAGTGGTCCACTGCGAAAACGTGATTTCCTCTGAAAGGCAAGGAACAACAAAAGCATCATCCTACACGTGTTGCATATTGTTATACGTGCAGCAAATTTAATTTAAAACTATTACTGAACCTGAATTGTCATCACAATTATAACGCCAAAAACCAAGTGTGTTCCCCTTTCACGTCAATTTAACTCTTTGTTGTTAATTTACAAAGCGAAATAGACAAAAACATTCGCCAAATTTCATTTAACCACTCTATTTTATTAAAATCAGGAGAGAAAAAAGGGAAAGCAAACGGCGAATGAATAATTTTCGAAAATGTTCCCAAAAAAGAATAAAAAAGAGATTTTAATTTTCGTTAATAGAAAATTTGCAAATATTTATTTCTCATTATTATCGAAAAAATATTTTTATTATTATCGTTACTATTATTATTATTATTATTATTATTATTATTATTATTATTATTATTATTATTATTATTATTATTATTATTATTATTATTATGTACGCACAATATTATTATTATTTTATTTGTTTACTATTTTTTATTATTAATTTTCCTTTCTACTTTTCTTCTTACAATAATTACAGTAAAAATTAACTGCGAACAAATTATATTATTATTTAACGAAACTTTTATTATTACTGATAATAAAATAAAGTATTAATTATTTTGTTAATAATAAAAATTGTTCAATTTTTATAATTATTCTATAATATTTTTTAAATAACTGCACTAATAGTTTTTAATAACAAAAAAACAAAAAAGTCAATAAGAAAAAAAGTGAATAATTAATTATTCAAAAAGTCGATAATAGCTGCAGTCGTTAAGGCGACAAAATTTGCGAAACTTGAAATTAAAGCTAGAGGTTCGATTCTCCCAAGAAATTTATGTTTTTTATTTTTATTTATTTAATTATTCAATTGTTTCCTTTAATTTTTTTATATTATTTAAATTTTTTGTTTATTTTGAATTTGACTATTTATTTATTTTTAATTTCCAACCAAAAAATGTTATTTTCGACAAATATCATTTGTATTCAAGAACATAATAATAAATTATTCTGTAAGTAAAAAACTTTCAGGTTATCCCTCCGAGTCAAAAATAAATGTTACTACTATATTGAAGAAAATAACTAAACTAACAAACAAACAAAAAAGTAAAATAAAATAATTTTTCAAAAAGCAAAATAAAAAAAAATTTTACATTAATAAAATAAAATTTTCTCTGAAAATTCTCTGGAAAAAATTTTTCTATAAATAACAAAATCCTATTAAAATTTTTTTTACAGCTCTCTTTTATTTTCTAAATTCCCTTTCGTCACTGTTTTCGGTTCTATTCATTGTTCGTATATATATATATTCGTATTTCAAAAATGCATTAGAATGTAACGAGTTTTGCAGTTTAATAAAGTTCAATTACAATACTTTTTAAAGGGGAAATTTTATTCTACTCTACTTTCGTCAAACGTAAAAAAAAGTAATTAAAATTTGTAGTACTCGTTTCATATTATAAATGGGAAAAAAAAAATTTTGCAAACTTTTCGTGTCTAAGGTTTATAAATATAAACATAAATATACGAATAAAAATGTTTTTTAATATTAATATTTCTTATTTTGCTTTTTGAAAAATTACTTTATTTACTTTTTGGTTTGTTCGTTAGTTTAATTATTTTTTCAATACAATAGAAAAATTTATTTTCGACTCGGAGGGATCGTTAACCTGAATGTTTTTTACTTAGAGAATAATTTATTATTATTATTATTATTATTATTATGTTATTGAAAAACAATAATATTTGTCGAAAATATAATTTTTAAATTAATTATTATTATTATTATTATTATTATTATTTTTAAACTATTTGTTATTATTATTATTGATAATAATAATAATAATAACAATATTATTAAAAAAATTTCTTATTATTAAATTTAATTATTGTTATTACTATTATTTATTATTTATTTATTGATTAACAATAATAACTTTTTATTTTCCTATTTTACTATTACTGTTATATATAGTTTGAGAATTTTTTTGTTACACACACGTTACGTGCACATATATAAGAGAGAAAGATATGAAGTAGCGATAATATAGGTCAAATCGAAAAGTAACAGTCATCGGTACTTATATATATATCGATTAAACAAACCTCCCTTCAATTATTCTCTTATATGAATTAACGATAAACGCGTGTATATATTAAACTGCGAGAGAGAACTTTAACGTTTGTGTTATTCACAATAAAACAATAATAATGTTATAATATTTGCAAATGCATTTAAAACTCTCGTTTATCATTTTCCGCTAAAAGTCTAATCATAACCAATTGTTCAATTGCCCAGTGTAAATAAATTACCCCTCTTTTGTTGCAAATTACTTTTTATTGTCTTTATTGTTCCCATCGATTTGTTATTTACTAAACAGAGTTTAAATTCACAATTTTCTATCGCCACTATTTTCCTTCCTATTCGCTCCTAAATAAATTATTATTTATCTTATTATTAATTTTAATAGTATTTAGCAAATTAAATTTGTAATTAAATACCAATTAATCTAATTTTAGATTTTTTTTTGTATTCTTTATTTGAGTATTTATTTTAAATTCTTTATTACATTATTTATTTTATTCTCAATTTTTATTTTTATTCTTTATTTTATTTTTTCTTCTATTTTTTCTTTTTATTTTTATTCTTTATTTTACTCTTTGCTTTATGTCTTCCTTTATTTTCTATTTTTATTCTTTATTTACTAATTAAATATAAAAAATTAACTAATTAAATGTAAATAAAATTAAATATAAATAAAATAAACTAATTAAATGTAAAGAAAATTAAATATAAATAAAATAAACTAATTAAATGTAAAGAAAATTAAATATAAATAAAATAAACAAATTAAATGTAAAGAAAATTAAATATAAATAAAGTAAACTATATAAATATAAATTCGATCGTTTTTAATTGTAAAATAAGTAAAATAAATTCAAAAAAGATACAATGAATAATAGAATCAGCAAAAAATAATTATTAAAGCTATTGTGAATTTTGCCTTCTACTATATTCAAGACAATACTAATTTCTCTCAATTTCTATTCACGTCCCACACGATTTTATATTAATCAAAATTTAATTCACCCCTTTAATTTAGACTTCATCGTTATTAACTAAATTCATCTTGTCTCAAGCATTCCTGTATATAGCAGTTCAGAATTCTACGAGGCCCCTACTACACCCCTCTTTCACTTCTCAATTACTACATCCAAGATCCTCTAGGATATTTAATTTTCAAATTAAAATTCTTTCACACGGATGCTAAGAAGTTTCTTACTAATTCTGTTTATTAATATTCCCGAGAACAGAAAGAAGGAATTTCAAATTTTTTTTAATCCCTTTAATGCTTTTCCTATTATACTTTTTTCTCTTTTTCTTTCAATTTTTTTTTCACTGCTTTTGCAAAATTTATTGATGCTTTAAATTCATAAAAGTAAATTATTCCCAATCATAATAATGATAAAAATAATAAAATGATAAAAGTGATGAAATAATAAAATAACAAAATAATTAATAAAATAATAAAATAATAAAATAATAGAAGAATAAAATGATAAAATAATAAATAAAATAACAAAATAATTAAACACTAAAACAATAAAATAATAAAAATATTAAAATAATAAAATACTAACAATAAAAATAATAAAAATAATAATAAGATAATACCTAGAAGTAAATACATCTCTTTAAAATTATCTACTATCTCTAAAATGCAAAATAAAGAGAAATAAAGAAGGAAACGTCTAAAAATGTCGTCAAGAAAAATATTCGTACATTAAAAAAAAAAGATACAACCTTTTCTATATAAATACAGTAAAGGATATTTACATACACGTGAAATAAGGTTGGAGAGTAAAATAAAAATGTGAAAGAAACTTGTAAAAATAAATATATAAAGAAATGTGAAAGATAAAATAAAATATTATGCGTATTATAATAAAAATGGTAAATAATTTTTTTTTCACCATAAGATTGAATTGTCTTTGCTTGCTGGAGTTGTTATAAAAATAATAAAAAAAATGGGTGGAAAAAGTACATTTCGCAAATATGAAGTGTAGTAATAATTTTAAATGTCACACGATAAAGCAAAACGATGTTTTCTTATATTTTCAAGTGTTTTCAACAATAAGAACAGCAATAATAGTGATAACAACAGAAATAGTTTGAATAATAAAAATAATAATAATAATAATAATAATAATAATATTAGTGACAAATAATAATAATAATAATAATAATAGTATTAATTGCAATAAAAAAAAGAAATTATGCAAATTTTGTAACAAAATTTTTAACTAATCTAGTTAAAAATCGTAATTAACAAACAGAAATTACAGGGATTTTTTTTACTAAATATATTTAAAATTTTTAA
This sequence comes from Leptopilina myrica (nomen nudum), assembly GCA_032872475.1. NCBI lineage: Eukaryota > Metazoa > Arthropoda > Insecta > Hymenoptera > Figitidae > Leptopilina > Leptopilina myrica (nomen nudum). Next base: position 31,028,964 of record CM065465.1, on the reverse strand, counting down.
AAAAAATGTTTTATAAATAAATAAACTTTTGAAATTTTTGTATAAAAACGATGTAAATTTTTTTTTTTTTCAAAGAAAAACAGAATTTTGTTAATAATTTATATTAACAAAGACTACAAAAATATCAAATATTGTTAAATATAATTAAATTTCTGCAATTAATTTTACTATTTGAAAAAAAAATTAATTTTTTTTTTAAATTTTATCAGAATTAAATATTTTATTTTTAAAATATTTAGATTGAATTTAATTAATAATTTTTAAAATAATTGTATTCTTTCAAGAAATTTTCTACAATTAAATTAAAAATAACGCCATTTCATTGAAGAAGTTCTTTGAATTTTTTTAAATCTATTTTTATTAATAATTTTAATTGAAAATTATCAAAGTAATTGAATTTTATAAAGAATTTCTTTCAAGTTCTTAAAATAATCGCTTCTGTTAAAAATTATAATTAAATACTTTATTGTTATTGAAGTTTATTAAAATTATTTTGAATATAACTGAATTCCTGTGAAACAAAATTATTATTTATAGAAATAATTAAATTCTTGTGAAGAATTTGACTATTTTTAAAAATAATTAAATTGTTTTAAAAAATCTATTAGATGTTTGGAACATAAATCGATTTATTCGAAAAATTTTATTAAAAATTAGAAAAAATTTTCAAAATCCTGATTGAATTGTTTTGAAGAATTTCTTTGAATTTTTTTTTAAATAATCTATTTTCTTCAATAATTTTAATTGAAAAATTTGAAAATTAATCAATTAAAAATTTTTAAAAAATTTACTGAATCCTTGAGTAAAGTTTTATTAAAAAATTGATAAAATAAAATGTTTATAAACAAATTGCGTATTTTTTAATTTTGAAAGAAAATAATTTAATATTTTACAAGAATTTTCTTTCAAATATTTGGAAAACAATTGAGTTTTTTAAAATAAATATTAGACAATCTTATAAATAATTGATTTTTGAAATACAATTACTATTACAATTATTTTCAAGAGAATTGAATGTTTGCAAAGAGTTTACCAACTAATTGAATTTTTTCAATGGATTTTTGAAAATCTTTGATAATAATTCAATTCTTTCGTGAAATTTTATTAAAATTGTATTGAAAATAATTTAATTTCCGTAAAAAATTGTAATATTTGCAAAAATAATTGAATTCTTCCGAAGAATGTTATTATTGTAAAAAATTAAATTCTTTCGAAGAGTTATTTTCAATTTTTCGATAATATAAACAATAACAATTAAATTTTTACTTAAGTGAATTTTTCAAAATTTTAATTATGAATTTATTCAAAAATTAAAATTTGAAAATACAAAACTTTATAATTTGCAATTGCGGTATAATAAATTGAATTTTACATTCCGCGCGCTGGGGCTCGTAAAATTTGCTAGTAATAATAATATGAATAATCATAGTAATTTTAATAGAAATAAAAATAAAAATAATAGTAAAAAGAATAAAAATAATAACAATAATAATAGTAATAATAATAATAATAATAATAATATAGTAATAGTAGCAGTAAGAGTATTTGTAGTAGTTGTAGTAACAATAATACTAATAGTTCCATAACCCTTCAAAAAAATGGTTCAATTTAAAAAGCAAAATACCTGACAGCATGGAAGATCTAAATGTTTTCCGCAAACTACTCACGATTCTAGCCATATAGATTTTTATCAACAAGATGAGAGTTAAATTTCAGTTTTATCCATTCTCATTATTTTACAAACACTATATAAATACAGAAGCTTTAGCATTACTATCATGTGGCTTAGAATTCTAATCTGCTCTCAACGTAGATTAGAAGATTAGCCCTATCGATTAGACTCGCATGGTTTGTGCTCATCATCAAAATCAATAGCATCATCTATATAACGAGTACTCTCTTCGAAAACTCTCCTTTTTTTCCTATTCACGTTTCACTGCAACCTTATAAGATTATCCTCATTATTATTAAAAAAAAAAGAAACTAAAATATCCAATTTTTGTGAACTTTTCCATTAATCCTCGAATTCTGTCCATAAAGAAAATTTCCATCTGTACATTTCATTTTTGCCTAATAGAGAAGGAAAAACGAATATACATAAGTAACTTTTCTACTTTGCGTTGTTCATCTTCCTTTATTCTTTATCCTATTGAGAAATTGTTAGCTTACACCGATAATCATTATTAATGACAGACACTATTTCAATTTAACTTGCTATTATTTTGTCGATAAAGGACAATATTTTTTTCTCCTTATTCTTTAAAAAAATGTTTATTTAGAATTTTTCATGTCTACGTTTCTGTGTATGTTGGGGTGTAACTTATTCTTTTTTAACAACGTCTCTTTTTTCTCTTCCTAATCTCATTTATCTTCTTGCTATATTCTCTACATAATATAAATTTGAGGTATTTCATTTTTATTGCGCTTGAAAGAAGGAGAAGAAGAAGAAGAAAACATCCCTTATCTTTTTTTCAGAGTAAAGAATATATATATTTTTTTTTTGATTAAATGAAAAGAAACAGAAATGCGTTTTTTGAAAAATTACACAATAAATGAATAATGTAGATGAATTTTACCGAATTGTCTTATACCCTTCGAAACACCAACGCTTCATGTCCGGACCATCAACGAATAGAGGTTTAACACGCAATCTAGCATTAATGCCAGGTACGTGCTTATAAATGACCAATTCTACGAGTTTGCTGCTGCGAGCACGAACAACAAAAGGTAAAAACCGGAAGTCGTAAACAGTATTCAAAACGAATGTTTCTTCAGATATTTGTTAAAAATAAAAGGGTTCAAACGTCAAAAAAAAGTGTAAACTCACGAGCGTTTGATTAGTTTTAAAATACAATTTAAACTATGGAGAATGAATTCTAGTCTCACTAATTATTTGAGAAAACGATTTTGATGCATTAACAACCATTTCTTCCCTCCTTGTAACTAATAATGATCTTTTCTACACTAATCATTTTTCCTCTACTTATAACAAATGATAATTATTTCTACACTATTTTTCAACTTCTAGATTGAAGATTTTTACAATGTTAATTAAAAATGCTAACTAAGGAAGCATTTTTAATTAACACTGGAACTTAAAAGTATCGAATTACAACCAATTGATACCAAAAAAATGGATCAAATCGAAAACGGTTCCAAATTTTAATCATCAATTTTCTGTTTTGGTACCAATTTGATACCCTACAGCAAATTGCAAACAGAACTACTCTCTAAAAATGAATTAGTCCAAAAAAAACTTTCTTTATAGAAAACAGTCGTTCCCTAATAAAACTATAACCTTTCTAAAAAATTACAATCAGCAAGCAAAAATAAATTAAAAATTTTTACCAATCTATTCCATAAAACCATCGATATTAAATGTGAAATTTCTCACCATCATATTATTATAATTACATATTACATAAATGAGTTTTTGCTGTTAAATTTATCAGCATTGCGTTACATTAATTTTCATCAGTTTTATTAAATTTTTTTTTATAGCCACCGCGCAAATATCTGATCTGTAATGAACTAAATTACTGTATTTTATTTTTCCGCTAAATTGCACATTTCATTATAAAGGGGCGCTGATAAATATAAGCTAATAAATATACCAAACCCAACACCTATCAGAAATTTTCGAAAATTATTTCCCAACTAAAAGCAGCTTTAATAATCAAAATAATAATACGACGTTAAAAAATTAAAAACGGAAAATAATAAATTAATAATGACTGTGATTTTAAGTACTACTTATACAAAACTCGTAAATACTAAAAATAAATTTTAAAAATTTAAAAGCAACGTTTCGATACCGTGTTTTAATCTTGATATCCTTTGAAAACATTATTGTGACAGAAATACGAAAAAAATTACTTTTTGAACGTATTATAAATACCAAAAAAAATGAAATGTTTTCAAATTTCCTCTCTTTAGAAGCAAATAAGGGAAGTAATTTTTTTTCAAGCCGTACAGATAATACACATTGTATATATATATATGTATAGTGCAGTTGGTAACTAAAAATACATAAAGAATAAGGTGAATGCACTGAGAATTGCAAAAGAAATATGTGAGGCAGTTTTACTAACGTCACGCGATGCATTTCTTACATAGCTATGTAAACAAGTATTCGACGAATACATAAAATGACCTAATCGGAAAGGGAGCTTTTTGCGACAAGTTTATGACGAAATATTACCCCCCCCCCCCTTCACCACTCGTAACTAAGGAAATTTTAATGTCAAAAATATCAAATTAATGATGAATTATTAAAAAAAATTAATATAACGAATGATGTATTTTGAGAATAACAACAGAAAAGTTATAGAAAAAGTACAGAAGAAAAAAAGCAAAAAGTAAACCTAAAAGTAAACCAATGGAAGACCAAAAAATACATCAAAAAGTAAACTGGAAAGTAGACAAAAATTATGCTAAAATTATACCAAAAAATACACCGAAAAGTAAACCAAATTTTAGCCAATGAAAAGTAAACTAAAAAGTAGACAAAAAAAGCTAAAAATATACCCAAAAATAGACAAAAAATTAAACTAGTAAGTGCATAAAAAATATGCTAAAAATATACCAAAAAGTAAACCAAATATTAACCAAAAAGTAAACTAAAAAGTACACAAAAAAATATATTAAAAATATACTAAAAAATACACCAAAAAAACTAGAAGGAGCATAAAAAATATGCTTAGAATATAGTAAAATAAACCAAATATAAACCAAAAAGTAAAACAAATACAAACCAAAAAGTAAACCCAAAAATTAAAGCAAATACAAACCAAATATAAACCAAAAAGTACACAAAAAATATGCTAAAAATATACCAAAAAATACAACATAAAGTAAACCAAATTTTAACCAAAAAATAAACTAAAAAGTACAAAAAATATACTAAAAACTGAGTTCAAAAACATACAAAAAATATGTAAAAAAAACTATAATAAAAATTAAGCCAAAAAATACAAAAGAAATGCGAAGAATTATACCAAAAAGAATTCAAATGATTACCCAAAAAAACCAAAAGTACCAAAAAGTACAAAATACAAAAAAATGGAAAAGTTAAAAAAGGACAAAAAAATAAGAACACAAAAAATGCAAAAAGTACCAAACAATAAACGAAACAAAACACAAAAAAATCCCCCAGAAAAAAAGAAACAAAGCATAAAATATTAAATGTAGTAAACACCGTAAATAATTCCCTAAAGTATCTATTTAAGAAAATTACATTTTTTCCTTTTCACAAAACAAAATTAAGAACGAATAAAGAGTATAATAAGCTCTTGTCAAAAAAAAGGAGAGAAACCTCGTTATTGTTGTTTCTTTTGCTTCTTTTTTTCTTTCCAGTTGGAAAAAAATAAATTTTTTTTTCTCATGTACTTTTTCTTTCCACTGTCAGGCTTCAAAATCCTTTATTCGTATATTAGTATATATATATGTACACGCTTTCAGTTAATGACTCTTTTTCCAAGTAAAGTTGCAATTTAAAAAAAACTGCTGCAAGCACGTGATTTTCCTAAGTGGAAGTAATTATTATTCTCGGATAATAAAACAGAAAAAGCCAACATCAAAATAAGTAAAATTTTATGCAAAACGAAGAAAGAGCTACAATTTCTTTTTTATTTAAATAAGTTTTGAAGAGTTTCGTTTGAAAAATTTTCTACACACACACACATGTAGTCGGCTTTTAGTCGGTACGAAGGAATATACACGCGGGCAGTGATGCAATTCTCTTGAGAGACAACAATGCTGGTTGTTTTTTTTTCTGTTTTTTACTTTTCTGTATATGTCAAAATGCCGGGCCATGGAGATTTCAAATTTTTAATAATAAAAATTTTGTTTTTTAAATTAAATTAAACAATAATTATATTAAAACGGAGTAAAAAACTGATTTGATTCAAGTAATCGATTACTTGACTAAAAAAGATAAAAAGTATTCTATAAAAAGTATTTTTTTATGTCAAATAATTATTTTTATCGAATATTTATCTTTATCATAATAAATATTTAATAAAAAAATTATTAACAATATGCATAATAATTAATAAATATTCTCTGTACCAATAAACATTTCTGTTTCCATAAATATTTATTAGTAACATTGAATACTTCTATTACTGTCAATAAATAATAATTATTTGTATATCAATATTAATTTTTCCTATCAATAAACATTTATTTGTATTAATCAAAATTTAATTGCAGAAACTAAAAATTTATTTGTCTAAATAAAAATTTATTTGCAGAAAATAAATATTTATTAATATTAGAAAATATTCATTTTGTATCAAAAAATATTTGCTTATATTGAAAAATATTTTTCTGTGGTAAAAAAAACATTCATTTTTATAAAAGAACATTTATTCGAATCAAAAAATAATATTCAGATTTTTAATTAACTTCAAAGACCGTTTTTGTCATTATTTTACAATAAAAAGTCTAAATAAGGTTTTTCTTTTCATTTTAAAGCCACTAAAATTTTAAACCATCAAAGAAAGAAAATTTACCCTCTATTTAAATATTTTTAAAAAATTCCCACACACAAATGAAAAATAACGTGAATTGAATATTTATTTAGCATCGCATGGAAAAAATTGCAAATTTAAATTAAACTTCGATCAAAATAAAAAATAGTAAAAAAGAAAAAGCATTTCTTTGTTAAATAAAAATAAAAAAAACTTTTTTGTTAAATAAATAAAAAATAAATTTTGTTTAAATAAATAGGTATAAATTAAAAAAAATTTCAAAATAATAATTGCGTGTAAGTCGAAATTATAAGCAAATTAATTTTACAAGTTTTTTATCCACTCTTTTAACTTTTAAGTAAACAACCTTTAATTCTGAATAAATAAACATTGATAGGAAACTTTTTTCATTACATCGTTTTCTTTTTCCAAAGAAACTTTAAACTTCTTTATGATAATACATGAAAAAAAAGTCTCTTATTCTTTTTAACTTTCTCAAGAACAGTGATCAACTTTTTTTTTTCTCTCTTGCATCGAACAGAATTTATTTATTTTCAATTATAAAACGTTTTATCCAAAAGATTCCCTATTTCCGCAGAAAAAGAAATAGAAAAAAATGTGGCAAAAAACGCGGTAAATCTTTCAAACGTTGCACTAATTTTTTTCTGCGGAAACTAAATAACATTTTCTTTTTTAATTTTTTCACCAAACATTCAATTTTTTTTTACTAAATAATAATTAGAATTATTATAATTATCATTATTATTAATATTAATTATTAATATTAGTCATGAATAATAATAATAATAATAATAATAATTAATAAATAATATTAATATTATTAATTGATATTAATAATATTAGTATTAGTTATTAATATTAATATTAATTATTAATAAGTAGTTAAATATTAATGATGATTCATAAGTTCGAAACGTTTAAATAAAGGAAATATTTTTTTTATTTTCGAAAATTATTGATTGCGATAAGAATTAAAAGTGCGTTAATTATTTATTAATTTTTGAAAATGTACAATTTAGTCTTTCAGCACATGGCGCAATATTATTAAAAAATTTTTATTCCAAATAAAGGGATTTTTCATTAGAACGTTCAAAGTTTTTAAAACACGCTAAAGTTCCAAAAGTTTGGAACATTCATAGGAAATTTATTTTTTCTTCTTTAAATTAAATTTTTATTCCAATTTTGCGTCTGAAAAAAAATTCTAAACGCTAAATTTAAGGACAAATTCATTTAGTGAAATTGTCCCTCAGATTTTCATGTTTTATGGAAATCAATAATTTACAGAAATATTTTTACCAACAAATATTTTCTTCATACATTCGAAACATTAGAAACATATTTTTTCCTCTGCAAAATACGCAGAAAAATATCAAAAACAAATCAAACTTAAATTGAAAACGAAACAAAGCCTAATTATATTTCAATATTCCAAGAGTCAGATTGATGAAACAACAGATGATGTGCATTGTTTTCTGACACCTTCGATTTATTATCGAGTTGACATTTCAATACCCTTTTTCGGATATTTTAATGTCCTTTCAAGTTTATCGACACTCAAAACGAAAAAAAACAAATACTTTTAGCCTTTGGCATTACTTTTTTTCCTCTATAATTTTACCATTACTTTTTAATGATGCTATGAAACTTTACCAATAATTAAATCAAGAAAACTTTTCGAAAACCACACAGACAAAATTACACGCAAATATTAAATATGTATATACATATATATATTACACATTGAAAGGATAATATCATTTTATGAAAACTTTACCTGAAAAATTTCCTGCTTCCCTTTTGACGATATTAATTGAATGAATTAAAAAAGTTGACACATATGGCGGAAAATTGCACATCACATACACAACTACAATTTTAAAAACACTACCATCTACAGAATGTGTGTTCTATTTTCATCCCATATCTCAGCAGACATTCATTTTATCTCTCCTCCTCTATATGTGTGTATAAGAAAAAAAACTTTTCACTACAAAACAATTTCATTTACAGTTGATGATGTACCTCCAAGTTTATCATCTCACTTCACTTTTTTTTCTTTTAATCCAAGAACAATAATAACACTGACACTATATTAAATTGTTGACATAATGAATCCTCAGGATAAATTGTTGTTCCATCCTTTAATTTTTTTTTCTATTGCCTTTCCTCTCGATTACTTCAATTCGAAAGTAATCGTCGTTCAATAGAACAAAATTGGCACACACGTCTCTTAACCTCTCTCGAGTGTTGTAAATTAGAAATAAAAAAAGTTTTTCTCAAACGGTCAAGTTTTTGCCTCTCAACAATCGGAGAAATTCTCTTCTGTTAGTTCTCACGTTTTGTATTACTTGATTCTATTATGATCCAATAATTCTGATCTGTTTAATAATTTTAATAATTCTGTTTAATAATTTTAATGATTCTGTTTAATAATTTTAGTGATTCTGTTCAATAATTTTAATAATTCTATTTAATAATTCTTTAACTAATTTATTCTGACCGTACAATTAATAATTAGGAGAAATGCACTAATTCACCGTTTGGAGAAAGGAATTATTTTTAGTTCCTTTCATTATTCAGAGTATCATTTATTCAGAAGGAGATGTGATTAAACTTTCCTTGAGTCTTACAGGACAGACTTTTATGGGGGGGACGAAGAGTTCGTTTAACTTTTAAAATGCTTTTGAATATTACATTGAATATGATGAAGAAAAAAGCTTTCTCGCGTAGTAAGAAACCGATGTAGATCCAATAACTATTAATCACTTTGTGTATCCCAGGGCGACGTAAACTCACACTTTTGGTTTGAAATTTCTCCTAACACTCGGCATAATATTCCCAAATCCACAACTCTCACGTAATCTTCACTATAATCTTCCAAAAAACACAATTTTTCCTTTCCTCAATTTTCATTCGACATAAGAATAACAGCTCTCAACTGGAACTCACCAAGTATTCCCGAAAATTGCGCGCAGGAAGTTTATTAATCATAAAAATCACCACAGTTGTAAACACGCACATAAATCACATCTATTTTTAAAGAACAAAAATTCGGTTTTCTTTCGAAGGAATCGAAAAATTCTTTCAAATAGAAAAAATTGACAAATAGGGATTGATGTGAAAATATTTTTTTTGTCTTCGATTTTAATTTCGCAACTTTACTGTTTTCGTTTTGTTTGTAGTATACAAAAAAAAAGAAACAGTACACGTGCTACAAACTAGATGACTATAGGTAAGGCCACAGATGAGGCCGCATTCAAACGCGCCGGACGACAAAATGCCATGCCGCAACAAAACTACCCTCGAATTCTATACAAACTGGGAAAATGTACACAATTGAACGCAGAGACATCTAACCCAGGGCGGTTTAAACTCAAATAACTGCATCGATTTTGTGGAGGTAAAAAAAAAAGTGAAAACGAATCGATAAATGCCGTTACTTTCGGAATCTACTTAACCACAAATCGAGAGAGGAAAAATTTCTTTTCTAACTTGTAGAGAGTTCGTTTACCATGGGACAGTAAGTTGTTGTTTAACATTCGCGGAATAAAGGGAGAATAAAATCCAAAATTAATCCCAATCTCTTACAGTTTGTGCAGTACTAAAAGTACTCCCTAGTCTTAGAGTACTAACAAGAAATTTTTTATTCTTTCGAATTGAATTGACAAAAAAAAGATTATTGAATCCTTTTTTTGTTTCAAAAAAGATTTAAATCTTTTTCGAAACAAAACAAAACACTTTTTATTCTTAAGAAACATTTTATTTTTATCTTTAAGAAAGATGTTAACTTCAAAAAGTATCAAATTGCAACGGATTAATACCAAAAATGGTCATCGAATAAAAATTTAATCTTAAAGTTTTGGCACCAATTTGATCCATTTTAGTATCAATTTGATTCTTTTAAAAAAACTGTATTTTCTTTATTTTTGAACAAGATTTCTTTGAAAAAAACATTTTCCCCAAAGTTACAAACGTTTAAATCGACTATTAAAAAAAGAAATTAATTTAATAGTTTCTGAATGCAAAGTTTAAATTATCGATTTTTTTATTACAACGCACAGAAAAAAATGTATTTGATTCAACTAAATTACTCAACTATTATCAATAAAATATTTTCTTAAAACAAATAATATTTCTGAGAGTCAATTAAATGGTATTTGAACCAATAATTTTAGTGTTTGAAGCAAATATCATTTAATTTTATTATTTATTTTTTTTTGTAAATAAATCATTTAATAGACTCCAATAAATATTATTTGATTTAAATAAATATTATATAAATATTAATTCATTGATAATAGTAAAGTAAACGTTTATTTGAATCAAACAAATTTTTTTCACTGTATTAATTTAATAAAATATTTTTAACAACAAATAAGCATTTAAACGTTTAAAACTTTACAAATATCCAAAGAATATCAAATTGAGACGAAAAACAAATCAAAACTGTTTTTATTCGTTTTTTGTCTCAATTTAATATCCTAAAAAAAATCGATTCAGGATTTAAAAAAAAAAAATTTTTTTCATCTAATTCAAAAATTTAAAACTAATGTTTCAAAAATTCAAAACATCAAAACTAAAGTTCTAAAACAAACGTTTCTAGTTTTCATAAATTTTTGTTTTTTCTATTTTTCTAAAGAAAAAATAGATAAAATTTATATTTGAAATTACATTCTTTGAAATTAATTCTTGGAATTTAATTCTTCTCTAATTAGGTTTTATAATAAAGAAAAAAAAATTTCTCCTCCTTTGAACATTTATTTGGGTCTGTATGCAAAAATATTCTTAAAACTTTTAGTAAGAGAAACTTTTTCATTTAAAAATTCATAACTTTCAAAACTTTGATCTAAAATGATCCTCAGACTTAATAGTTGTATCAGAGTAATCCAAAAAGTATACATTATTTATAATTATTGTAAAACTTGTGTCTAGAACCGCAAAAAATTTTTTAATTAATTTTTCTCTTTCACAAACTTTATTTCGCGATGACAACTAAAAAATTTTATATTCTAAATTAAATATACACGGAAATAATATGTATAAAAAAACATTTTTTTTTTATTATTATTTTCAATTATATTTTTAAAATAATAATAAAAAAAAATTTTCGAACCTTTAAATAAAGATAACTAAATATACTAAATTACTAATTTTTATTCCTAGATATAAATTTTAATTACTAAAAATATTTAATAATTTGAATATGTGTCAGACTGTTTGCTTTCGTGTTAGTAAAGTTTACTAATAAATAGTCATTTCTATGAATTTATTAGTAAAATTTACTAATTTTAAAGCAAAAAGTCAATCACTACTTAGTTTAAATTAGTAACCGTTTTTACTCATTATTATTTTTATTATTTTACTATTATTATTATTATTCTTATTTTTATTATTATTATTATTATTCTTTGATTTGTTAATTTATTATTATACACTGAAAAAAAGTTATTTTATTGAAATAACCAATTATTTTTTTACTCTTAAAAGAAAAATGATTGATTCAAATACAATTTATTTATTTGAAAAAAATAGAAAGAAAAGTAAGAAATAGAAATTAGTTTTTTTTAATTCTCATTGATCAAGAAAACTCTTTATTATTTTTTTTGCAAAAAATCTCTAATTAATTTGTAAAATCTCAAACAAATATGTAAATAAAAAATCACAAATTTAATAATAATAATTTTTCACAGTAAAAATAAAAAACCAAAACCGAACTTCATTAAACTATTTTCGATTTTGAGATTAGAAAATAGAACCGCAACTAATAGTAATAAGTACTTGTAATTGAGTACTTGTTAGTAACTTGTAAGTAACTACCTGCAACTATACTTGTAAGTGATTAGGATTAAAATAGTTTTCATCGCAAAAGAAACTAAATCGAAAAAAATCCCACGAAATTTATCCCTTTTACATAGACAAATTATAAAACACTCCTTTTCTAAATTAAATTCTTTAATTAGTATTAAAAATAAAAAATAAATAATAAAAGAGTAAAAAATGTAAAATAAAATAATAAAAAAAAATTCCTAAATATATCACACCTTTAAAAATTCTAACCGTAACTATTTCAAAACGCGAGTGCACGAAATTTTCCAACTCGAAAAAACCAAATAACATATATCTCTTCCGATGTATGAAAACAACAAATAAAATCTAAATAAAAATATTTCACTGCAAGAATATATATATCAATGATAAAAAATCTAATCTAAAATCTAACATTTTTTTTCAAAATCAAGCAAACATTTGTTCAAGTTTTAATATTTATACGTGTACGAGATAGACCTACGTCAAATAACAATTTTTTTTTGCTTCTATTCCTTTTGCAAAAAAATATTATTTTCTCTACGCCCACAAAGTCTGAATAACAAATTTGAATATATTTAATAAACGTTTTTGTTGATTTTAAATAAGTGTTTTTAATTCAATTTCTGAACAGGAAAGAAAAATTAATAAAGTAACTTTTATTACTGTTTTTACAGAGTATGTAAAATATGAACTGTCTGCAAACTTTTAACATTTTTAGAGTAAATTTTACGAATTCTAAAGCAAAATTTACTTCGAAAACATAGAAAAAGTTGCTATTAGAATGTGTAGAGATTTCAAATAGTTGTTTTTCTCCGCAAATTGTAAAAGTTAATTTTTTCATTTTACCTCATATACGTAATATTATTATCAATAAAATAAAATTTTATCATTCTTGTTAATTAAAAAAATTTTAATTGTATTTAAAATAACATATTCCAGTTTTATTTAAAGTAAAAATTATTATTTATGGTATTAATTGATATCAATTAAAAAAAATTGGGTAAATATTTTTTATTTCTTTTTGTTAAAACCGTTTATCAAATTTTTGTAATAATAAAGACTTATTTTTTTATTGCAAATTAAATATTCTTATTAAAAAAATGAATATTTATTCATTTTTTATAAGACTACTTAGTTTATTTATTTGTGCGGGCAAAAAAAGAATTTCTGGACATAAAAAATTTTGTTAACTCAACAAAAATGTTTTTGTTTTGCAAATAATAATAATAAAACCATTTCATTAAAATTTTGTTTACTTTTGTAAAATTTTTACAATTTCAATTAAATTTCCATGAAACTATATCAAGATTAAAATCAAATTCGATTAAACATTATCTTTGAAATTCAAATTCAAATTCTAAATAAAATCAAGTTTGCTATTTAAAATTCAACTTACAATTAAAAATAGAAATTTCTATTAGATATTAAAATTTGAATTCAAAATAAAATCAAAAGTTCCACTTGAAATTCAAATTACAACTAAAAATATAAATTTTTCTTTGAATTAAAATTTAAATTAAAAATAAAATCAAAATTTCCACTTGAAATTCAAATTACAACTGAAAATCGAAATATATTTTTTAAATTAAAATTTAAATTCCAAATATAATTAAAATTTTCACTTAAAATTCAAATTATAACTAAAAATAGAAATTTCTGTTTGAAATTAAAAATTAAACCACAAATACAATTAAAATTTCTTTTTAAAATTCGAATTACAACTAAAAATACAAATTTCTTTTTAAAAATCAAATTCAAATTCAAAATAAACTTTAATTTTCTATTTAAATTTTAAATTACAACTAAAAATAGAAATTTTGGTTTAAAATTAAAATTTGAATTCAAAATAAAAACAAAAGTTCAACTTGAAATTCAAATTACAACTAAAAATCGAAATTTCTGTTTGAAATTAAAAACTAAACCACAAATATAATTAAAATTTCTTTTTAAAATTCGAATTACAACTAAAAATACAAATTTTTTTTTTAAATTCAAATTCAAATTCAAAATAAAATCAAAATTTCCATTTAAAATTAAAATTAAAAATAGAAATTTACTTTCGAAATAAAAATTTTAATTAGATTTTAATTGCAAATAAAATTAAATTTGCTATTTAAAAATTTAAAATTCAAATTACAATTAAAAATAGAAATTTCAGTTTTTGTAATTCAAATTTAAATTCAAAATAAACTTAAATTTTCTATTTAAAATTGAAATTACAACTAAAAATAGAAATTTTTGTTTAAAATTAAAATTTGAATCCAAAATAAAAACAAAAGTTCCATTTGAGATTCAAATTTCAATTAAAAATAGAAATTTATTTTTGAAATTAATATTTAAATTCTAAATAAAATCAAATTTTCTATTTTAAATTCAAATTACAACGAAAAAAAGAAATTTACTTTTGAAATTAAAATTTATATTCAAAATAAAATTAAGATTAAGATTAAATTTAAAATAAAATCAAATTTTCTATTTGAAATTCAAATTACAACGAAAAAAAGAAATTTACTTTTGAAATAAAAATTTTAATTAAATTTTGATTCCAAATAAAATCAAAATTTCTATTTGAAATTTAAATTACACTTGGGATAATTTTTTTTAATTAAAATTGCAAATAAAATAAAAGCTTCCACTTGAAATTTAAATTACAAAAATAGAATAAAATTTCTCTTTTGTAAATTAAAATTCTACTTGAAAAAAAAATTTCTATTTGAAAATAATTAAAATAGAAATAATTACTGTATTAATTGAAATATAAATTGAGATGGACATTTCAATAAAAATTAAAATCAAATTTAACAAGCAAACTAGAAAAACGGTTCACCTAAATAATAATTTTAAAAAATCCCACTTCAGCAAAATTATATATGCATTTAGAGGGCAAATTCATTATAGAAAATATGTAAAATTAAAGAGTAAATTTCAAAATTTACACATACATACATATTTCATGACGTTTTAACCGCACGGAAATAGGGAGTTGTAAAATAGTTTATCGATAATACAATTTTATTATTACGTCCAAATAAGCTTAAAAACCCGTAATAATAATTTTTTCATCAAAAAATATTGTTTTCCCTGTACATATACACTGAGATTTTTCTTATCTAAAGTGTATGTAAATTTATAAGCGTGTTCGCAATTATTAAAAAAAAACAGAAAAAGTAGACTCCCAATGTCATTATCTAATATTTAAGAAAAATATAGAAAAATTTTAATATAACTTCACCGCTCACCTTGGAAGAGGAGGCCACTCAGCATCTGTGGTGGTTGTAGGAGCTGACGTACTTTTATTGGGAAGACTTAATCTTGGTCCAATGCGCAAAGTCATGGGACGCCTTCTTCGTAAAGTATAATCTAAATCAACAATGAAAAAATTTTTTTTTTTTTATTTATCTTCAACTTTAAGCGTTTTGCAAATTATTAAAATTAGAAAACTCATAATGAGAAAAATGTACCACGACAATAATTGAAGGGGAAGAGAAAAAATTTTCTTATCTAATCAAAAATAAATTGTATGCCACATATATATAAATATATTGTCCTTACTTCCGCTTTTCTCCCACACCCCCTTTCTCTCTTTTTATTAAAAAAAGAAACGAAAATAATTGAAAAATTTGTTTTTCATTCTATTTTCTCCAACTGCAAATTTTAATTCAATTTTGTTCGCTTTTCTTTAAAAAAAAAAAATGAGATAAAGTGAAAAAAACACATTAAGAGAAAAGAAGAAATTATATTTGGAGTAAAATGAAAAAAAACTATTTTCTATAAATATATTTTTTTTGTTTTTCTTTTTTATATATTATATGCTCTTCTCCGTTTGATCGATAAAGGAACAAAAGGAAATGTTCTTTTTTTGTCACAAATATTTTATTGTTGAAACAAAAATATTTTTATCACAATAAAATTTTATTGGAGAAAAAAAATTTATACGGCTGTAACTATATATAATCGATTGAAATTATCATCGATTGTGTGTATATATAGTGGTATCACTGTTGTATTTTAAATGAATGAAGTAGATAAAGGCAATATATGCGGTCCAGACACGTGGTTATCAATGTTTTATTCGAACGAGTTTTTAAAGCACCGATAAGCTCTCCTCCGATCTGCTGATTTTCAATCATAAAATTATAGAAAACTGCAATTTTTAATACTACTATTTTTACTACTATCACTATTATTATTATTATTATTTTTTTTGAGAAAAAAATTATCACTTTTACTATTAATATAATTATTATTAATAATATCTTTACTAATATTATTTTTTTATTTTTTTTAGACACTTTAGAAAACAAAAAAAAATTTCCATTCCATATTTTTTAATTTTCACACTTTTTCCTAATTTCCATCAAAAATATTTCTTTCTTTCTTTCTATTCCCACTACTGATAATAAATTGAATTCCTGCAACTAATTTAATAAAATTATTTTTCCCAATTATTTTCATAAACAACAAAATATTTGACACAAGAGTTCAATTATTTTCAAAATTAATAAATTTCTTCTTTGAATGGAAATTCAATTATTTTAATTAGAATTTGCGCAGAAAATGCGTCGAAAGAACTAAATTATTAAAAATTTTTCCTAAAATTCTTTGCAAGAATTGAATTATTTTTATAAAAATTTAAATTCCTTCATAAATATAATATATTATTATATTCATAAAAGAATTAAAATTTTCATAAAAATAATTCAATTAAAGCAAAGTATTTTAGAAAAATTTCTAAACAATTGATTTCTTTCGACGCATTTTATGCGCAAATTCTAATTAAAATAATTGAATTACTAAGAAATTTGTATTATTCATTAAAAAAAATTGAATTCTTATGAAGAATTTTACAAAACTTATTTTTAAATAATTGAATTTAAATTATGAATTTTATGAAAATAGTAAATAGTGAAAATCATTGGATTTTGAGAATAATTGAATTCTTGTGACAAATATTTTGTTGTTTATGAAAATAATTGAATTATGCAAAGAATTTTAATTCAATTAGTCTACTTAACCTACTTTTAATTCGAAATAATTTAATTTTCGAGAATAATTTTGTTATTTATCATTAATTTTTAATAATCGAATTCCTTCGAAGAATTATTTATGTAAATAATTAAATTCCTTCGAAGAATTATTTATGTACATAATTGAATTCCTTCGAAAGAATTTTACTAAAATCTAAAAAAAATTGAATTATTTAAAAAAGATTCATTTAAAATTGTATTTAAAATAATTGATTTTTTTCGAATAATTCTATTAAAATATTTTAAAATAATTGAATTCTTGGGAAAATTTTAATATTTTTGTAAATAATTGAATTCTTCCAAAGAATTAAAAAAAATTTTTTTTGAAATAATTGATTTTTTCAAAGATTAGAAATTAAATTTTAATAATTACATTTTTTGAGCAATTCCTGTAAAATTGGATTAAAATATTGAAAATAATTGAAATTCTTCGATAAGTTTCATTATTTATGAAAATAATTGAATTCATGTGACAAATATTTTGTTGTTTATGAAAATAACTGAATTATGCAAAGAATTTTAATAAAATGCCTCAAAATAATTGAATTTTAGAGAATAATTTTGTTATTTATCTTTAATAATTGAATTCTTTCGAAAAATTATTTATGTAAATAATTGAATTTTTCGAAAGAATTTTACTAAAATCTAAAAAAATAATTAAATTTATTCAAAAAATTTTAATTAAAATAATTGTATTTAAAAAAATTGATTTCTTTCAAATAATTCTATTAAAATATTTAAAAATAATTGGATTCTTGTGAAAATTCTAATACTTTTGTGAATAATTGAATTCTTTCAAAAAAAATTCTTTTTTCAAATAATTGATTTTACGAGGAATTGAAATTAAATTTTTTAAGAACAATTGAATTTTTCATTTAATTATTTTAAAATAACATTAAAAGTAAATAAAATTTTTCGTTGAGTTTTATTATTTATGAAAATAATTGAATTCTTTCTTAGAATTTTATGAAAAATAGTATAAAAATGTTGTTAAATAATTTAATTTAATGACATTTTTTTTTTTTTGAAAATGCTATTTTAAATTCATTGAATTCCTGTGAATTTTTTTTAATAATTGAATTCTTTGTGAAATTTATAAAAATACTAGATATTGAAAATAATTTAATTTCGAATATTTTTTAAAAATAATTGAACCGTTTTAAAGAATTTGATTATAATGTTTCAAAATAGTTTTTTGTTTTGGGTAGGAAAAATAAGAGAGAGAAAAAATAATAGAATCGTTTTAAAGAGTTTGATTTTAATTTTGGAAAATAGTTTTTTTGATTTTAGTAAAAATCTTTTTTTTTCGCAAAAAAAAAAATATTTTTCCAAATTATAATCAAATTCTTTAAAACGATTCCATTTTTTTTATCTCTTATTTTAAAATAATAGATTAAAAATAATTGAATATTTTTAAAGAATTTGATTATAATTTGTAAAAATATTTTTTTTTGCGATTTAAGTAATAAAAAAATAAGAGATAAAAAAATAACGTCGTTCATTTCAACGTACAAAACTTCAGGAACATTCTTAAGTAGGGAAAGTACGATTTTGATTCGACGAGTAAACACTCGAGAGTAGTGTCTCCTAAGTAGATAATCAGAATTTTAGTCAGACAATTTAATTCTCACAATCGTTGACAATTTCTCATAGTACAATGCCACTATAAATGATGTACAAATTCTATTACATGAATGGTGCATAAATGACACTTCGATTAAAAACAAGAGATTAATAATTACGTTCAAACAAATATATATATAATTAAATCAAAATAATTAAACTCGACTCAATTATATTTCTGCACCGTGCAATATAATTTATGTAATTAATGTTATAATTCCCGAATATAGTTTCACTCGATAAATGAATAAGTACAGCAGATGAATATTATAATTAAGGTCAGACAAACATTTAGCAATATTCATATTTGTATATAAATATATAAACATATGATAAATATCGGTGAGCACCACATCGTGTAAATAAATTTAATCAGTTATGTATCTTTGAAAACCCATTTCTAATACATTTTAAAGTAGGTGCAAGTAGATGCTGTCAATTTTCGATCAGACAGTTTATTTACATTTTACACTATAAAAATACTATTTCCCCCAATAAAAGAGAATAATGTTTCAATAAAAATATATACACTTTATAATCCACCACTGCACTAAAAAACAATTTTTTTTTCATATTTATCATTAAAATTACACAATAAAAAAAATATTTTTCTATAAAAACAGCAATAATAAAAGAATAGAAAAATTATGAACAAAACGATACGAGAAATTCACAAATAATAAGAAGAAATCTATAAATCTATAAACAATTAATTAAAAATTCATTCTCTTTACCATTTCTTTTTTTCTTCTACTATTTCTTTATAACAAACTTGTTTTTAAATCCCGTAAAGAAAAATTCAATTATTGCTATAAATTTTCTCTCAAACTCTCTTATGATAAAAAAGAAACGAAACTTTTTTCTTAGACGCAGGTTTTTGCTTCGGACTACTGTGACATCCTTTTTTATCATCTTTTTTGCCCATTGGATCACATTTCACTGAATTAGAGTTGACCAAAAAATTTTTATATTCTGTATTTCCAACCTTGTTACGGTCCTCTTTGTGTGTTCGGTTAATTACCTCAAGTTATAATTAGTGATGCGTTAGAGAACCTCCGTTAACGTATTTACGCTTTGAATTTCTATTTTCAATAAAAGTGGTCTTTAAAAAAAAAAAATTTGTTTGCTCGACCAATATTTCTTCCGTATAAACAAAATTTATTCCACTTTGTTGCTAATAATTTAAAAAATTACTTTTTTAATTAACATAATAATACAATTGTTAATTACAGTTGTTCTTTAAAAATAATGGTAATAATAATAATAATTATAAAATTCTGCATAGTTTCCAATATAAATAATAATAATAAAAGTAATAATAAAAATAATTAAAAATAATAATAATAATAATAATAATAATAATAATAATTAAAATGATTATTATTAGTAGCAAATTTTACGCGCATTAGTGCGCGGAATGTGATCTCCAATTTATTATAATGCAAATTACAAATTTTTTTATTTTCAAATTTAAATATTTCGATAAATTCATAATCGACATTCTAAAAAATTCACTTAAGTAAAAATATAGTTATTATTGTTTATATTACCAAAAGTTTTTAAATAACTCTCCACAAGAATTTAAATATTTACAATAAAAAAATTCTTCGAAAGAATTCAATAATTCTTTACAATAACAACATTCTTCGGAAGAATTCAATTATTTTCGTAAATATTACAATTCTTCACAAAAATTATATTATTTTCAATACAATTTTCATAAAATTTTAAGAAATAATTCAATTATTTTCTGAAATGTGCATAAATCCATTGAAGCAAATCAATTATTTAGTAAAGCCTTTGCAAACATTCAATTCTTTTAAAAATAATTCCAAAAGTGATTTAATCAGAATAATTCAATTATTTCGAAGATTGTTTGTAAAATTTATTTTAAAAATTCAATTATTTTCCAAACATTTAAAGAAAATTCTTGTAAAATATTAAATTATTTTCTTTAAAAATTAAAAAATGACACAATTTGTTTATAAACATTTTATTATGTTAATTTTTTAATAAAATTTTACTCAAGAATTCAGTAAAACTTTTTACAATTTTTAAACAAATTCTTCGAAAAAATTCATTTATTTTCCAAACTTTTGATAAGTTCTTGGAAACAATTCAATTATTTTTAAAAGTAGTAAAATTTTTGGCAAGAATTAAATTACTTCTATAAATAAAAAAAAATTTTTCCCAGGAATTCAATTATATTTAAAACAATTGTAATAAACTTCAACAATAAAGTACTTAATTATAATATTCAATAGAAGCGATTATTTTCAAAACTTGAAAGAAATTCTTCATAAAGTTCAATTATACTTTCAAAATTTTCAATTAAAATTATTTTAAAAAAATAGAAAATTAAAAAAACATGCAAAGAAATTTTTTAAAAGAATTTAATCAGAATTTTGATAATTTTTAATAAACTTCTTCGCAAAAATTCAATTATTTTCATAAAAAATGAAATTCTTGTAAGGAATTTAACTATTTTTTTAATAAAATTCTTCGCAAAAATTCAGTGACTTACAACACATTAAATATATAAATTTTTAATAATTTAAATTGTGGTTAATTGAAATTGCAGAAAATTAAAGGAATAAATCAATAGTTATCATGAATTTAATTTAATTCAAGTAAAATTTCTCGAAAGCATACAATTATTTTTCAAAATTATTCATTGAATTCCATTATTTTCAAAAATTCTTTAAAAAATCTTCGGAAAAACTGAATTATTTTTTAAAATAGTAAAACTAATCACTGGAATTTAATTATTTTTCATAGTATTGTAATAAAATTTTTCGAAAGAATACAATTATTTTTTTAAATATTTAATAAGAGTTTTCAAAACATTCAATTATTTCTAAAAATGATGTTAACATTTTTTATTTTAATTATTGTTATTTTAATTATTTTTTAATTTACAAAGAGATTATTATTATTATTATTATTATTATTATTATTATTATCATTAAACTAATAATTATTATTTTTAATATTATTATTATTATTATTATTACTATTATTAACATAAATCTTATTGTTCCTGTTCAAAAACCCTTTCGCATTGTTTGCATCCCATTGAAAAAGCATCTCAAGTAATTTCCACGTAAGCAAGAGGAATTTGCGGATTTGCAATTAATTAAACACTGCATGCGGTCAAGAAAATATTTATCAATCAATCAAGAGAGTGAGAGAGAGAGTGAGTAAAGCACACTAAATGAGAATACTCTTAATGAACATTAATAATTAATACTCCGCTGTAAATATTTGCAATCGAAGAATGCCAAGAATCATTGTTTCAATACTCCGGAATATCAATCATCAAACACTTCTCCTACTGTTGTTGTTTTAAAGAAAAATTCAATTTTCTTCACTAGAACTATTAAAAAATTATTACTACAAAAGAAAAATTTATTATCACAAGATATTTTTCGCCTTGATTACCCAATTTTTCTAATGATATCAAAATCGAAACAAACAAAGAATCAAAAATATTACGAAGCAACGTTTTGATTCGTTTTTTTCCCAATTTTTACAGAAAAACAGTGTAAATTAAGTTTTGGATAAATTTTAATGTAAGTAGTTTATCATTAAATTAAGTATTTTAATTTAAGTATTTTGTAACTAAAATAATTTTAATTAAAAAAATTATTACTAAGTTAAATAACTGAAAATGACGAAAACGAAAGGAATTCTTCAAATCCTTTCTTGGTTTTTCTCTCTTTCGCTCTTTTAAAGCAACTAAAATTTAAATTTATTGAGTGCAAAAGAAATTTATTTTATTTTTAACTAATTTGAATTTATAGAGAGTTAGCAGATATTAAATTCGTACAAACATCAATTATTAAATTTCCCTCCCATCTAATTTGTGTTTTCGTGTAAAATTTTCTTCTTCCTAGAAGCTCAGCTTTAATACGCTCAACTTAGCATTCATCACCTACCACAAAGTTGAATATATAGAGGTTTTAATTTACTAGAGTAAACCAGAATTGTACCACTTGCTTATTACATCAACAGAAATTACACAAAATTAAAAAAAAAAGAAAGTGGGAACAAAAATTCTTTTTTTTAAACATTTAACACCGAGAATGAGAAAAAATTGTCTACTATTAACTAACTAATAAACACTTGTTCTGACTTTTTATACGAAACATAAAACTTTTTTTAATACTATTTTATACGAAGTAAAATTCATTGTAAAAAAAATTTGTACTATTGTTAATTAATTACAATTTCAATAAAATTTTATTTTATTTTTCCTAAAATTTAGATTCCTGGTTTATTTTTTATTAAATTCACATTGTTGATATCAATTTGTCGCAATTTGATACTATCAAACTAACAGTGTATCAAATTATCCCTTTGCTGGAAAAATTAAAGACAAATTCGTCTCAAAGACCAATTTGTCAGAAGAAAAAAATTTCCAACCAACTTATTTTTACATTAACTTAAATATTTACTTAAAAAAAAATTTTAATTAAATTTTTGTTCTACTTTTTAAGGAAAATTAAATAAACATTTTCTCTCCTTTTTCTTTTTTTTTGTAAGAAAACTACTTTTCTCTCGTTCTTTCAATCTTATATTCTACTACACACCTTGAGCCAAT
The DNA here is from genome assembly GCA_032872475.1 of Leptopilina myrica (nomen nudum). Taxonomy (NCBI): domain Eukaryota; kingdom Metazoa; phylum Arthropoda; class Insecta; order Hymenoptera; family Figitidae; genus Leptopilina; species Leptopilina myrica (nomen nudum). The sequence continues at coordinate 31,005,409 of CM065465.1, read as the reverse complement.
TTTTTTTCCACTCTCTCTCTCTCTCTCTTTATTTCGTTTTAAATCTCCCAAGTGATGACTGTAATCGGCGCGCGAAAGAATAGAAAAATAACGAGAGCAATTTAGTGGAAAATGTTATATATATAGAAATCTAATATCTAAATCAGGTAAAACGTCATTATTGGGAAAATTTACCGTTTGCTGAGCAAAGAGAATTACGTCCTTGAAATACATTTGGTGACAGATATTGGTGAGGATTAGTTGGACTAATCCTACTTGGAGCCAAAGTGACTGTCCATGGGGGTGCACTATCCATTCTCGCACCTTCAATCGAGACTTCATTGGTCACCCTCACCTCAATTCCAACAGTCTGCAACAATAGAGAAATGAGGGGAAAAAATCAATTATTTCAACATATGTACAAATAACACTTTTTAATTGAAAAGATTAAAACCCTCAAGGTACATATTATATATCTCTGCATTTTAAATTTTCGATTTCTATATCGAATTCTAGATTTAATTTTTTCTACTTCTTTTTTAATTACTATTTTTATTTCTTAAGTTTTTTAAAACTTTATTTTTAATTAATTTTACTTTAATTTTACATTAATTTTAAATTAATTTTAATTTTTAACTTATTTTAATTTTTAACTTATTTTAATTTAATTTTAATTAAAATAATACCTACTTTATACATTTTCATAATAAATTTCTTTTTATATCATTTTTACCATAAATAAGTCAAATTAATGAAAATGAAATGAAACTCCAACGTTTCGAAATCAAATGGATTAAATTTTTTATTTGACTTTGCAGTTTGCAATACATTTTATTTTATTATTTTGTGATTTTTATTTTTTTGTATTGTGATTTATTATTATTTATTTATTTATTATTATTTGTGTTTCTAAGACGGATTATTTATTTATTATGACTCTACTCAATCGTCAGGGTTTAAATTTTAAGTCTTCGTTTATTTAATTATTATTTTTTGACTCCCTGAAGAGGAAATCGATTTGATGTCGAAACGTTGGAGTAAATAAAATTTGTTACTTTGTCCGAATGTTTTCATTTTCATTAATTTGACTTATTTATTAAGTATCTCGGACGTTAAAGACTATTTAATTAATAATTTTTACCATTTTTTCTTTGTTAGCACTATTTTTATACGAAGAGAAAATTATATTAACTTTTATTGTAACAGTATTTAATAATTTGGGGAAAAAATGCAACAAAGCAGATTAAATTATTCTATAAAAATATACTGAAAATTACTTTATTCTGTATAGTAATACTTTTGGAATGAATTTTTTTACTAAGAATTTTCTTTTAATTTTGCAATATATTTTTTCTATAATAAATATTTTTTTCAAAAAATGTAAATTCAATGTTAACAATTTTTATTTGTATTTAGTTCGAATGTATGGTAGGTTAAATTAATGATGAATTCAATTTTTCGTAATTGTAATTTATTAAAATTTCAAATTCTTGAAACTTAATATATTTAATATATTGAAACTTTTTCAATCCTTATAAAGAATTTTATCCAAAAAATAATTCGAAAATAGTTAAATTTCTTCCAAGAATGTTGTTATTTTTAAAAATGATTGAATTTCTGGGAAGAATTTTATTCGAAATTTTTAAAAATATTTAAATTTTTTTCTTTTGAAGAAACAATTTAATTTTACTGAAAACAATATTAATAAACTTTAGCCATAAAGTATTTAATTATAATTTTTTACAAAAGTGATTATTTTAAAAACTCGAAAGAAATTCTTCATAAAATTTGATTGCATTGGAAATTTTCAATTAAAATTATTAAAGAAAAATTTCTTGAATATTTTCCAAACATAGGAGTTAGGTAATTTAATAAATTTAATTAAAATTTTAAAGTAATTGGATTTTATCAAAAATTTCTTTAAAGTTTTTAGAATAATAATTTAGAAAAATTATATTAATCAATTTAGTATTGAATTTTGTGGAAAATTTAGAAAATAATTAAATTCTTCCCAGAATTTTATTGCAATTTTTTAAAAATAATTTTATTCCTTCAAGGAATTTTATTCCTTGAACTAATAAAATAATTATTGACTAATAATTCCTTGACTAATAAAATAATCGACAATAATTGAATACATTTTTTAAAAAAGTTGAATTCTTTTGAAGAATTTATTATTTATTCATTAATATTTTATTTCCTTTTTATTTTTTTTGTATAATATTGTACTAAAAGGCAATATGTATAAAATAATATTTAATATAATTTAATAGAAAAATATTTGCTACATTCTAAATTTGGATTAGTTAAAATATTTACTAATTTTAATAAGTATCTGATTTTGCTACTTTTGGATTAGTATATTTTACTAATAAATTAGTAAAAATTGCCATTTTTTAGCAAAATTTACTAACAAATTAATGGTAATTTCTATTTATTAGTAAAATTTACTAATAAATTAGTAAAAATTGCTCTTTATTTGCAAAATGTATTTATTAATGTATTTATTTATTTGCTACAAAATTTCCTAAGAAATGTCCTGAAATTGCTATTTATTAGCAACATTTATTAACAAATTAATAAAAATGGCTATTTTTTAGTAAAAATTCCTAAAAAATTAGTACAAATTGCTATTTATAATCAAAATGAACTAATAAATTACTAGAAATTACTTTTTATTATCAAAATTTACTAACAAATTTTTAGAAATTGTTATTTATTAATAACATTAACTAACAAATTATCAGTAAATGCTATTTATTAATGAAATTTACTAGTTCCGAAGCAAAAAATCAGTAATACTAATTCAAATTAGTAAAAACATTTTTTTTAATCCAAAATAGATTTAGAATTTCTATTATTTTTAGTATTTTTATATATTTTTAGTAAAATTTAATAAAATTAAGATTAGTAAACAATTATACTAATTCAACTTTAAAGGGAAAAAAATATTTTTCAGTCCTGAGAATTTACGAAAAACATTTATTCTTTCGCAACAATGAAAAGAAAAAAACGTTTTTTACGATTTAACTTAAACAAGTACTGTGGAATATTATTTATATTTTGTCATTAATTATTCATTATCAAAATCTAAGATATTTATTATTTATTATTTAAAAATAAAGTATTAAAATAATTATTTATTTACTATTAATATTTCGATATTAGATTATTTAATAACTATCATATTGTTGATATATTAAAACACATATTGAATTATTTTCGCTCGTTGATGAAATAATTTTCACTTCTCTTTTGAACTTTTCTTTTAATAAAATTATGCTTTCAATGTCTTGATAAAATACAATTATGAAAGAGTTATATTACAGGAGAGGGCATTTCTATACTTTCCATTTCTTCTCTCTCTCTCTCTCTCTTTCTCTTTTCTGTCTTATATTTTATTCTATATGTAATAAAGTGGTGACAGTGATGTATTATTCTTGATCAACAGGTAAATGTTTCTTACAGTAAAGAAGTAAATGGATCTTTGACTAGTTCAAGGATCATCCCTCAGGATCTTTTTTATAATGCACCACTATGAGATCGATTTTTTTTATTGTTAATATATAATATTCTGCCAATTACTTTTACAAAAGAGTTGTCATTGTAATTTCTTCATCTTTCCTTTTACCATTTTTCAAGGTAACATTTTTTTAAAATAATTTTTTTATTTTTTCCATTTTTTATTTTCCCTATTTTTTCCTTTTTGCGTACATTTTTCATTTTTTATATATTTTTTTTCTTTTTACGTTTCTCCATTTTCATACTTTTTCCATTTTATACTTTCTTCATATTTTATTTTATTTTTTTTTGCCCTTTTATTATTTATTTATATATTTTTGTATATATTGTATTTAAAAAAAAAAAAAGATGTTTACTGCACATGTACGAAAGTTCAAATTACTTCTTGTCGGATCACACACTATTACATGGGAAGAGGAATAAATATTTTAAATAACCATGTTAGATCTATACTAACGGAATTTAAAATCTCCACTCTGTAAATTGAAGAAGGAGAAGGAAAAAAGTAATTTTATCCTTTCCTTCAGTGAATTTAAATTATTTCCAAACTTTATATTAGACATTAATTGTAAAATTTGAAAAATTTCCAAAAAGGACATTTTCATTTTTTCCCAAATTTCCTGATTGGAAAACATTGACAAATTTTGCAAAAAACCTAAACTTTATGTAAAAAAGAAAACTATTTTTTTTAATTTAAAAAAATATTATTATAATTCAAATTATAATCAAAATACTGGAACTAAATTTGAAAAATATATAAATTAAATTACACATTTGTTTACAAAGAAGAAAAATTGAATGTAAAAAGAAAAATTGATTGTCAATTGAAAATTGAAGAAATGACTTTTTTTGCAAAAAAAAAAATGTAACAACTTTGTTGAATTAAACTGAAAGACGACCACAAAAGAGAGAAATGAAAATAGAAGTCAATCAATTACATCCTTTCCACAAACAACTGGGAAGATTGATTAGTTCTCATTGGTTACGGACTTTTTTTCGAGCAAAAAGAAAAATATTTGAGGCTGATTCTATTTCAAATCGTTTCATCAAACTTTTGCCTATAGAGAATTTTTCGAAAAATCTTTTTTCCAATCCTTTTTTCGCCAAAAGGTCGAATTTAAAATCAATTCACAATATTTTATTGTTTTCTACTATATTTTACATATTAATATTTTTTCAATTTTTCTTAAAATTTTTATTATTTTTACTATTTTTATAATTATTATCACTATTATTATTATTATTATTATTATAATTATTATTATTCCATCTTTGATCAATTCCTTACCCTTAATTATTTTTTATTATCGTTAAAGTATTTTTTACAATTATTATTATTATTATTATTATATTATTATTATTATTTTTATTATTATTATTTTTATTTTTATTATTTTTCTTTTTCTTTTTCTTTTTATTAAATTTTGAATTATCATATTTTTTTAACCTAAAAAAATTGTTGTCCTCTCAGTTAATAGTGAAACGTAAATCAATTGAAATCAAATTATATTTATATGAAAAAAAATTCCCTATAATGTGTAAAGCTTTTTAAAAGAGCTTTTATTAGATTTAAAATTTAATTTCGCTTTTTTTTCGTAAGAAAAAAATTCAATTTAAAAAAATCCTCTATACATGATTGTCTTTTGTTATTGTAGTGAGAAAAAAAAATTTGGCATTTACACATACTTTGGTCTATATCTCTTTATTTATCAAATAAAATCGAAACTGAAAAAAATTATTCCAGGAGTGAGAATTTAATTGAAAAAAGATCAATCTCTACTTTTTGTCTATATATATATATTTTTTGGTCACTAAAATAAATAACAAAAAAAAGAGATTTTAATTCTCCCTCGAGTTCGTCATTCTGTAGATAACGACACGATGGAAAGTAGAAAATTGCTTTTCTTTCAACTGAAAATAGAATAATATAAAATAATAATAATAATAATAAATAAAAATAATAATGACGATAAAAAGAATTTTATATATTGAAAAATAAATAGAAAATAATAAATAAAAAGTAAATAAAAAAATGATAAGCATAATAATAATAACTAAATATGAAAAGTAAAAAATTATCTCAAAAGAATGCAAATTTTTTTTTTTATCATTTTGTTGCAGAATTTTTTTTTAGCTTTTTAATTCTTTTCGGATTTTTAATAACGAACTGAAATTAGAGGGAAACTGAATTGTTTTTAACAATTATATTATGTTTATGTTAGAGGGTGCAGTCTTATTAGGATTCTAGTGTGACCAAAATAAATATTTCCCTCCGCCACTCACAAGCGAACGTTTGATAACTCAAGCTGCTTTATATAAGAGTAAATATTTATTCGGACGCTCTGTTGAACCTTGAAACTTCACTAATCATCGATCGTCGTCTACTCATTTTCTTCTCGCGATTTAGAAAACAAAAAAAAACATTTTAAAAAAGAATTATCGCGAAAAAAAAATTTATTTTTCTTGCCCAAAAAAAATCTGCTTTCGAATATAATGAAAAAAAAACAGCCACACAGAAAAATAATACACAAATCGTTAAAATTATATATAGACAAAACTTTTTTTCCGTTTACTTCCACAAGAAATATTTAAAAACTTTTTTTCTGCTTTAAAAATAAAATTCGTATTTTTTAATTTAACGGCAAAATTAAATTATTGAATCTAACTAATTAAAATTTTGGTCTTAAAGTGTTTTAAACGATTTTTTTCTACACGTTAGGATCAGAATCCGATAGACTTGTAAAAGAGAAGAAATCAAGAGGAAAAATGTTTTTTTTTCTTTTTTTAGAAGAAAAAATATTATTTTTATTACTTTTTCATCCTTGAAGAATTTACGGCATTTAATAAGTTAAATTATTGATGCACTTCGCCACTTTGCCTTAATAAACTTCGTTGAATATCAATTTAATGAGATTACTATTTCTCTTCCTTTATACTCAAGGAAAACTCTACCTATCGAAATACCATCGATATTTAGACATGATTATTTTTTGTATAATAATCTTTGTGGGAACATTTTTTCATCCCCTCCACCGGAAGCAAGGGGATTTTTCAATATTAAGTATTGCTTAATTAATTTTTAATTTTTTTAGTAAAAAAATATGTTCTCCGCCTGCTAATTATTATTTCTTGGAAATAATTAATACTGATTGTATTATTATTATTATTACTGATTTATATATTTATAACTTATTATTATTACTGGTTATGTAATAAAAAAAATATTGTATCAAAATTTTCGAACGATTCAAATAACAGAAATAAATAAACTGAAAATAATGACAAAAATAATAATAATAATAATAATAAAATTATTTCCAAACTCGTTTAATTTTTTAAGCATTTCAAAGTTTAACTAAAATAAAAAAATTTTATCTAAACCACAGGTTGGTGATAATACTTTCAAAAAAATTTGCAGTCTTCCTGATTTTTTTTCAGAATACTTGAAAACTTTCTTTTTTTTTATTTCTACTCGAAAAACGTATATACATTGTCGAAAGATTGTATCAGAATTCAATTTGTAAGCACGATTCACTACCCTAGAAAATTGACCGATTTGCACACAATACATTCACTTCATCAATCGAATGGAAAAACCGATTTCTACCAAATAATTGTTTATATCATCTTGATTCCGAGACAGTTATTTACAATAATTGTTAAACTATTTCATTGGAAAAATAATAAATCTTTTTTCAATTGTAAAAAGCAACGAAAAAATTAAATTATCCTACAATACCAATCACTAGATTTAGTGTTGAAAATAAAAACAAAAATATTAAAAAAATATTAACAAAAATATTATATTAAAATTTAAACATCAAATTTAAATTAATAAATCGAAATAGTAAAATTGACTGCAATTAAAATTATTTTTCATGCGGCAAACTTCTTTTTACAGAAAAATATATGCGCAAGTTTACAGAAAATAATTAAAATTACTGAATTTTAATTGGAAAAAAATTTTAAACTATAACCCTTCCTAAATTCAAATATTTTGTACAATTTTCAAATATTTTAATATTTTAAATATTAATTTAATATTTTGTACAATTTTCAAATAAACTTCATCTCTAAATGAATTATTTAAAAAAAAATTTTCTAAATTTCCTCGCGAATTTAAATATTTAAATTAAAAAATCCAATTTTTTACATTAATTACAACTGTAAATAATAATTGTACATATTTTTCTCTTAAGTTATTAAGATGTAATATTTATTTATTCACATTTATTTATTTATTTATTACTTGTAATATTAAAATGTAATATTTTTAAAAAATTATATAATAATGAAAGCCTTACAATTAATTTTTTAAAAATATTTCTAAATAATTTTCGTAAACAATTGAATTTTAATTAAAAATTTTTAACGGTTCTTTTGCTCCTAAATGTTTAACATTATTCTTATTATTTTTTTTTATATTATTGGTTTTTTACTCTCTAAATCTGAATTAGTAGAAAGTTACTAATGAAATGGTGAATTGTTAGTAGAATTCGACTAACAATTAGTAGAAGTGTTTTATTAATAGTCGATAAAACAGTTTCACTAATTCATTTAGTAAAGAAGTGACTTTTAATTAGTAGAATTCTACTAAAACATTAGTAGAATTTTACTAAAAATTATGATCTTAAAGTTTTGAACGTTCAAATGAACGAAATATTTTTTATTTAAGATATTTTAATAAATTACTAATCATAAAAAAATTTAAAAACTAAAATTTTACGTTTACAATAAGTCAGTAATTAATTTTTCTGTTAGTGACACAAAATAATTGCAATAAAAATCTAATTTTTAGAAGAAATAAATAAATTTCGTTCATTTGAACGTTCAGAACTTTAGGATCCTTAAAAATTAGTAATATTCTACTAATTAAAAAAGTGAAAAGTCGTTCATGAAAACTACTAAAAATTAGTAAAATTTTACAAATTCTTAGTAGAATTCTACTAATTTAGATTTAGAGAGTAAAAATTTGCAATAATTGTGAAAAAGTAAAATCAAATTCAAAAGATTTTTTAAAAATATTTCTTTTAATATTTAATTAACGGAAAAATTAGTACATCAATTTTCCCTAGATTCAGAGCGTAAAAAGTATTTTTAAACCTATAAATAATAATAATAATAAGCGCGGAGAAAGGAAAAAGAAGAATCTTTCTTTTCATTAAATATAAGGATGCACTTGTTCTCTCTCTCTCTCTAGCACTTTTTTTTTCCTTCTTTTCCTTAAAACGCCTACATTTTCCAAAGGGAGATTAAAGGGAAAACAACCCTTCGACCTGTGTAAAGTCATTATTGAGGATTCCTATTTCGTTGTTCTAATGAAAACGTCACTCTAACAGCGGTCGACGTTTTCCTCACAGTTATATTGCAATCGGAAGGTCATACACAAAACAACAGAAGAAAAAAAAATTCGCAACATTCAAAAACTTACGAGAAAATATTAAAAATAAAATCGCGCCTTTAAAGCAAAAACAATTATAATTCTAAAAGAATTGTAAAAAAATTAAACAATTTCTTTAACAAAATTTTTCAAAATTATATGAATACCCGCACATATAAAATTAAAATTCATACAAAAATTATCGACATGACAGCATTAAATATTGTATTTAAAAGACAAAACCGATTAAAATTAAAAGAGAAGAGAAAAATATTTGCAAAAAAAAAATATATATATCAAGAGAATAATATGCAAATTTCCTGTGATCGTGAGAGATTTTTTTTTTTTATACATACATATATAGAAAAGCCTTTGTATTATCCTCAATTCACATTTCATATACACATACGTTAAACATGATACTGTTTGTAGTTCTTATCGTGAAATACAATGTTCCAGTTTCCTTTGACCACCACTATAGGAGAGTGCAACCTCGAACTAGAGAGATTTTAATCCTCATAAAGGATGTCCTTTCTTCGAATTATTATTTAATTACAGAAAAGAAGCTTTATAAAACGTTTATATACATATAGATATATATATAATGATAGTAATCCATTCAGTAGTTGAGACTGCAGCAAATAATTAGTTTCCTTAAAACAATTTAATTTGGTGGTCGTGGATAAAAGGAAATTACAATTGAAAAGATTATCCTCGAAAAATAAATATTCAATTCGTTTAATATATTGAAAGACTACTGAAGAAATAATATTATTAATAATAAGACTAATAAAAAAATAATTAGACTTTAGAAAAAAAAGATAATAGTATAATAATAAAAAATTAATAATATAATAATAAAAAACAATAATATAATAATAATAATAATAGTAAAAATAATAATACTAATAATAATAATTGTAATTTAAAAATAGAATCATTTGGTCGTGAGGACAAAGGCGCCACAAGACACCAATTGTTTTGTCGATTAGGGTTCGAATCCCGGTCGACACAATTTTTTTATTTTTTAATATTACTTATTACATAAAAAAAATTCAAAGTGAATAGAAAAAATTCACAAATTTTCTGCCGAATACTCGCTAAAATTATAATATTCGAATTTAATTTAATTGAAATTTTTGTCTCGCGGCTTTAAAACAGGAGAAAAGAATTAAATATTTTACGAAAATAGTTGCAACTCTGATATTTTATCTCTTGGAAGTTTTAAATATTTTTTTAAAATTGATTTTTAATCAGAAAGCAATAGACTTGAAACATAGGCTTTACTCTTACGGGTGACATTATTGTATATATTTTTCTTTAAAAAAAAAAAAAATACTACACCTACTTAAAGTTATGATAAAAAAAATATATATATACACAAAAGAAACTGTATAAAATATAAGGAAATATAATATAATAATTCCACTTTGACATATCATATTTTATAGAAAAAGAATTCCCCAAGATTTTTTTTTATTATTTTTTAACATATAAATAAATATTATATTTATAAGATACGTTATTACTTCATTTTCATTTTATTTCATTTTTTGATGAGACAATTATATTATTATTCTTTTTACTTTTATTATTATTATTATTATTATTATTATTATTATTATTATTATTATTATTATTATTATTATTATTATTATTATATAACAATTAATATATAGTATCCTTTATTCATAAATTTCAAACTCGCTATTCATTTTGTTTAAATTAATTTTGTTCACACAAATTAAATTTTGATTTTAATAAAATTAATTTTTATTTGCTTCAAATAAAATATTTTTCGGCACAAATCAAATTTTTATGTAAATTTAATAGGTTTTACATATTTGGTCTAGATTAAATTTATTTGGCACTAATTAAATTTTGATTAAAACTAAATTAACTTTGATTTAGTTAAAATTAAATTTATTTTTGAATTAAATTTGATTTATTGTCAAAATTAAATTTATTTGTAAACGTAATTAAATTTGATTTATGGTCAAAAATAAATTTATTTGACACATTTTATTTGGTCCAAATTAAATTAATTTTTAAATAAATTAAATTAAATTAATATGTAAATTACATTTTTTATGGTCAAAATTAAATTTTTTTTGGTCCATATTAAATTAATCTTTATGTAAAGTTAATTTAATTTGATCCAAATGAAATTAATTTTTAAATAAATTAATTTAAATTTATATGCAAATTACATTTTTTATGATCAAAATTAAATTTACTTGACAAAAATTAAATTTTTAATTAAATAAAATAAAATTTTATTTGTAAATTTATTTTTTATTTAAATAATATTACATTTTTTTATGGTCAAAATTTAATTTATTTGACACAATTTAAATTTTAATTTAAAAAAAATAAATGTTATCTATTCGAAGTAAATTTTGTTGACACAAATTAATTTTTTTATAAATTTAATAGATTTTATTTAGTCCAAATTAAATTTATATTTGACACATGACAAAAATTAAATTTTCATGAAATATTTACTAAATTTTTCTTGGTTTAAATAAAATTAATTCAAATGAACCCGAATTTATTTTATACAAATATTTAAATTTAATTCAAATGCTTTTTTGCACAAATTAAATTCAGATTTATGTAAAATAATATATATATTAGAAGACAAAAAATTTTTGTAACAAATAAAATTGAGTAAAAGCTCTAAGAGAAATATTTTTTTCTCCCCTAATTTTAACGAACGAAAACTAAACCACAAAAAATTACCAAAAACATTAAAATTTAATTAATCTCCCCAAAATAAAATTAATCCTACCGACAATTACATAAAAATTAATTTTTCACACAGAGGCAACAGAATTTATTTTATTTATTTTTCTACGTGCAAAAAATGGTGTAAAATTTTTCATTGCAAAAAAGATAAAAATTAAAACTGATGATATTTTTGCTTTGCATTTTCTAGTTATGAAAGTTTATGAGTATAGTAATAATATCATTTACTATATTTATGTATGTACTGCAAACAAGTTTCCATTTAATGTTTGTCGATCTCATGTGTGCTTTCGTTTATATACACACACACATTGTCTTTTTATTGTAATTTATTGTAACTGTATTTTACGAGGTTTACTTAAAGGATCAACCATTTTTTTTTCTTACAAAAAATATATTCTTGTATAAAAGAAAAAAAAGATTAAAACTCCCTTTTTTAAAAATAATTAAAACAATTTCACAAATATTACTATTTAATAGAAATGGAACGTCGGTATAAATATCCGTGTATAATAGCTTTTACATTGACATCGGTTTGTACTCATTTGAATATCAAACTATCATTTCTGAATTCAATATACACTTTGAAAACAACTCGGAAACTGCGATGGAATATTTCATTTATATTTGTAAAATTTGTATTATTAAATAAATTAAAAATTTCACAATTGTCAATATTTATTAATGCTTATTGATATTGAAATTATTGTCAATATTTATCAGTCAATAATAAAAAAAAAATTGTGTCAATATTTATCAATAAGAAAAAATTGTTGTGAAAATATTTATCAATATTAATTAAAATTGTAATTATGACAGGTAAATTGCAAAATTGTTCCAATTGGTAAAAGAAAGAAAAAAATAACTGATGACAAAAAACACGTGTTTGGAAATGTGAAACTTATTTTAGAAGAATAAATATTACTCTTTGTTAGTCTCGTGTGGATTAAATATCCTCGTATACACATTACATATGAAGTAGATTTTATGAAGTTGGTTTTTTTTTTTTCACAAAGAGGACAAAATATGTGCCTTTCAACGTCAAGAGAGAAAATGGATAAATATATATTGTTCGTTCTTGAAAATTGAAACTTGTCATGTTTATCATATTTTTTTCATGCAGTTGCTCACAATATAAACAAATCTAATAATGCAAAGAATTTATTCAACAGCATAAGGAAGTCAAATAAATAACTAGGTCTATATGGTTTATTAAATTAAATTACCCCGAGCCAAACAATTTCTATTCTTTGCATTTTACTCTCCTCTTTCTTTCTTTCTTTTTATTAACTTTTATATGAAATGCGAATCAATTGAAAGATTTTTTTTTTCCTATCAAGGACATGGCCATGATAATACAAAAGTAAAAAGTAATTGGAAAAATTAAAAATACAGCACGTTTTCGAAATATTAAATAATTTAGTATAAGATAAAATATTAACTTCTTTTAATTTAAAAAAATTTGGTCAAAAAAATAAATTCAAGTTGTCACTGAGAAAAAAGTTTTCGAGAACAAAGAAAATAATTTTCCCTCTGTCGGTAACTTGAATCTACTCCCACGCCATCTACCATCAACATTTGTATTTATACTTTTTTCCCGCCAATTAACAAACAAAATGGCTGCCATTTGTTGATAAAAGAAATTTTTTGCAAAAAATATATTTTTGCAAAATATTTCCACTTAGAATTATAGCACAATATTTATCAAAAATGTCACAGATTGATTGATTCAGAAATTGTAAATTACACTACCTCACATAATCCACATGCTTTCTTCATCACTTCTATCTGCAGCTTGCTCCATATCCGATATTGTTCACAATTTATATTATATACACTTATTTACCAAACAACTATGGAAACAAACACGATCGAAATGAAAAGTAAACTTTACTCGTTTGCAGTGTTACAATTTTCTGGTAACAAATAAACACTACTACTACAATAATAGCAAAGAGATTGCAATTGTTTCTGCCTTCTTGGAGCAGAGCGAGAAAACAAAGTAACAATGAACAATCGGTTCGAGACAAATACGACGCGACATCCATGTCACCGATTTGTATATATAATCTTAAAATTGTTCCGAATTTAGAGTTATTTCTTTTTAAACATTCAATTTCACCGATTCGAATCGCGAAAGAGGGATATTTTTCACTAAAAACACTGGGACCGACGACACGAACTCGTGACGCTAAACAAAATGGCGGCTGCATTGACGGCGTCTGGCGTGAAGATGGCCGCGAGTGCAGGTACACGGCGTCACGAGTACCAACTTTGTAGTTCACGGTATTACTCCTTTGCAAAATAGTAAAAATCGTGCAGTACTTTTACTATAATTTTTGGGAATATTTTTCTAAATTCGGACAAATCTAAGAAGTGCTCACAGATTCTATACTAAAATGAAAGAGACGAACAATGAATTTCACTGTGATTGCGAGCGATTGCAGTGCCATCTAGCGCCAATGACGCGAAGTTTGTCGACAAACGAAACATTTGCTAGAAAAATCAGGAATTCTAAATAGCGATCAAAAAGTAACACGGAATTCTTTTCAAAAAGAATATTTTACACAATTTTGAATATATATACGAGAAATAAACACTGAATAATGAAAATCGAAGTGGAAAAGTGAAGAAACTTTGCGAGTGCGATACTCGACATCTAGTGGCGAATGCGCGCAACTTCAAGCAAAGCGAAAGAAAATGGCGTCCGTAGTGTATTCATCTTGTGCATTGCATTGTTTGCATTTTGCGCTTATAATAATGTGAAAAATAATGTTTGGCAATTGGCACAAGTGAAGAATAGTTTGAGACTGGAAATTTCGATACGGAATTATTCGATGGGAAAAGAATAGATAAAACAATATTATGTGAATCAAGGGAAGGAAAAGTCTCGAGAAGAAAGAAACGTGTTTACGAGACTATTGTTTGTCAGATCCGTCACATCAACGATCGGTGAGTGTTTCTTCAGTTAATTTTCATTCCTAGACAAAAAATTGACACTTTTTTCCGCAGGTCGTGCTACAGATGGAAATTTTGGATAATATCGGGTGATAATTTGTCATGTTCCATTGGAAGGAAGGAAACAATTTTCTCGAGTGAATATACTGTCTTCAATCTTTCAACCTCGGCCAACTTTACTTTAAAATGAAAGTAAAAATTCAGGAAATACAGGAAATAACTGCAAAATAGCTTTTGGTGAGTTTTTCGGCTATTTTTCAACTTACAATTAAACATTTTTCTAGAGGTGAGTCGCATAAACGTTTTTAAATACAAATTGACAGAGAGTACATAACCTCTAAATAATATTTTCTTGTTTTTGTTTACAAATACGCAAATATTTTGGAATATTTGGATTTATTCGCAAATATATTAAAGCAATTTAATGGCAATAAAATAATTTAATTATGATAAAGTAATTTAATTACAATAAAGTAATTTAATTACAATAAAGTAATTTAATTACAAAAAAGTAATTTAATTACAATAAAGTAATTTAATTACATGAAAGTAATTTTCTTTCCTTACAACTTGAATAACGTATATACTCTTAAGAAAATATCTAATTAACCAACTCTTATACTTGATCACAAAATTATTTTATTTCACTTTATCAATTTATCGAATTTTAAATGATGATGAAAGTTACAAATTAAATATCACATAGCTTATAGTCGAATAACCTTCAATTTTTCTTTTTTATTTCATTTCAAAGTTTCTAAAGCTCGTTAAAAAATCATGCTTTGCACTTACACAATCTTTGTGAAAAAGATAAATATCCGATCCAATTATATACGAGGGAAATGTACTTAATTAAATAATCTTTTTTTTTATATACATATATATATAGTTCTCTAAAAATAAAAATTTAACGTTTTATCTTTTATTCTCTATAGTTGATGGGCGTAAAAAAAAATATCTCATGTAGGATTTTATAAATATCTACATTATATCATGTTGAGATATAAAGCAAACTAATTAATTTGAAAACATACTAGAAATTGTCTGCTAGAAAAAGGATTAGTATGAATATATATTATATACTTGTTCGTAAACGAGAACAAGCGACAATTTTACTTTATCGTTGTGCCTTCGAGGCACTATAAAAATGCAAAACTCTTTTGTGCCATAGGCATTTTGACATATCAAATGATTTAATGAGACTTCTGGTTTATTTATTCATAGAGAAAAAAAATTTGTTTAATTTATATCCTTTTGGCAGACGATTGAAACTATTATGCAAATTAATTACTTTAATTTTCAAAATATCTCATTAATATTGAAAATTTAATATGGTTTTCATATAAACATTAAATCAATAAGAAGATTAAGTATCTAATTTAAACATAAAACTAATTAAAGGGAGACATTTTCGCAATTTTTTTTTAATTAGACTTTTAGTCAGATGAAAGTTAAAAATTTTGTTTGACAGGAAAACCAATATTCTCTTAATATTTAATAGTTTGAAAAAATCATTTTTTAAAATAAGTTTTTTTGGAATTGAAACAAATTAACTTTTCCCAGCTTTTTGAAAGAATTGAGTGTTTTTATTTGGAAATGTAAATTTCTTTTGTGGTTGTTTACACGTTACGCAATATTTTTACTGAGAAAACAATATTTTTCGTTTACAAGGTTTTCTTTTTTCATTTCTTGATTGAGAAATATTGTAAAAATGCACTTTAGATGAAAATAACTTTTTTGGTAAATTTTTCTCTTTCAATCTATTCAATTTTAGAACTAATAAATTGGAAATTATTGAATTCTTGAAAAAGAATTTTGATCATAAAATTTGAAAATAATTGAATTCCTTCGAAGAATTTTATTACAATTTTGAAACATTCAAATTGCATTCTTCTGAAATAATTTGAAAATTTTTTTTTGATAATGAAGGTTTTTTAAACCTTTTTGATTGGAAAATTTTAAAAATAATTCAATTTCTTGAAACATTTTCTTCGTGTTTTTAAAATAATCGTGTTTATCAATAATTGAAACTAAACATTCGATTATTATTGAGCTGTATTAAAATTTTTGGAAAGTAAATTCATCTCAAAATTTTATCACAATTGTTTAAAATAATTTAATTCATTCAAGGAATTTTATTAAAATATTGAAAATAATTAATTCTTTACAAAAATTTTCTTTAATTTTTTGAATATTTGGTTACAAATTGTAATTAAAAGATTACTGTTAAATTTTATTAAAATTAATTATTGATAGAAAATTAAATTCTTTTAAAGAATTGTTCGAAGTAAATAATTAAATTCATTAGAAGAATTTCTTCAAAATTTTTAAAAATACAGTTTTTTAATAATTTTAACAGAAAATTTTGAAAATAAGTGAATTTAGCAAAGATTTTTATAACTTATAAAAATAATTTAATTTATTCGAAGAATTTTACTATTTTTAAAAATGAATGAATAGTTTCGAAGAATTTAATAAAATAAAAAAAAAATAATTCAGTTTAATAATTAAATAATTACTTCATTAGAATAGCTTAAAATTAAAATTAATAATTTGCGATTAACATCGTTTTGAATTAAAAAATAATAAGGTAAATAAAATTGTATTAATTTCGATTGAACGATTTTTTCTTTTCGTTCACTTTTTCATTTTTATATAGAAATCAAGACGGAAAATTTTTTTTAATCATTAAAATATATGAAATTATATTAGTTTCGAATGAGGGGGTTTTTTTTCTTTTCATCTATCTGTATATATAGGTACCAGCATAAAATGACCAAAGTTGAACGGCAACTTTGGAGTGCAAGTCAAACTAATTTGATTGTTAACTAATGCAAAATAGGATGCAAATATTGAAACGACACAGCCCTCTATAGCAATAAAATTACTCTGCTTCTTTAAAGACTGCAAAACTTTCTATCAGGTCAGGCCTTGTCTATTATAAACGAATTTTTCTTTTTCGTGAATTTATAATAGAAAACATTTTCTTTCCCCTCATAAATCTATTATAGAAAATATTACTAAAAAGTAAAATAAAAAAAATTTTTAAAATAACAAAAAAATTTAGAAAATAAAACAAATTTTAAAAATAAAGAGAGTTTAAAAATAACATTACAAATTTAAACAAAAAAATAATAAAAATTGTCATATTAGAAAAAAGGAAAAAAGTAATTTTACAATTTTGAATTTAAAAAAATTACACTTGTAAAGTTCACAACGTTTATGATCAACGATTGAGGGAACAAAAATATTTTTCAACTAGGAAAATATTTTTTTTCAAAAATAAATAAATATTGATATTTAAATTGAAAAATATTTTTTTTGGATTCTAAGTTTGTTAATTATAAACGAAGTGAATTTCAGGAATATGAAAAAATTAAATAAAAAGATTTTAGATTTCGCTTTACAGTTCGATATGAAAATTCATCGTTGTGTAATAAAAGCTAGTAGTGAAAGATTTATTAATCGGTGGGATCGCGTAGGGATCAAAAGGTTTTTTCTCCCCTCTCTCCTTAAAAGTCAAATATTCGCACTGGAAAAAAGCCACTGTCAGCCACTCCCTTTCCAATTCACCCCGGCTTATTTATTCTCGATTGGTGCTCCCTTGATCGCTATGTTCCAAAAATAAAATTCTTCCCAAAAAGAGATTGTAATCCGTTTCAACAAAGTCCCAAAGGCTTTTTATTCCTTATCCTGATATATAAGTATAAACTTTTTAAAATTCAAACTGTCAAGTTATACCGTGCCTATAGATATACAATTTTGATCCCAGAAAAAAATGTTCCTCCCATTATAATTTATTATGATTTTCTCTTCTAAATATTTTACAATTCGCCCTTCGAAATATTTTACAACTATCTCTTCGAAATATTCTACAAAATACGTGCTATTTGAATATTTTTGTTATTTTCAATAATTTTTGCAAAAATTTAACTTTATTTATTGGAAAAAAATTACAAGACAGTAACAATTACAAAAATAAAAGTTGTAACTTTTATTGACAAAATTCTTATGTAATAATTATAATCAACAAACGTCTTTTAATAATGACGTTCAAATTTTTATTATTATGATTAATTTTAATATACAAATAATATTTTTCTTTTGGTTCAGAAATGGATTTTTTAAACTGAATCTTCAAATTTATTTATTTCCTTTAAAGTTCAGTAATTTATTTAATTAATTTAGTAATAATAACTAATATATTTATTTACTAGTAATAATTTCTAATCACAATAATATACGAAAAAATAAATATTTATTCGACTCTAGAAAACAATTAGTTGTCAATTATCGAATAAATATTTATTTAAATCAAGTAAATTGTATTACGAGAAATACAGAAACTACATTTAAACGCCCTTTCTTTCTAATTTTGAATTTAAATTTAAATTGAATGGAACAAATTAATAATACATTATTTAACAAGAAATATAAATCAGAAATAATTTAACAAAGCTATAAATCCCTCTTGGGAAAAAATTTCTTTCTCCAACTACGATTTCTGTGGAATTTAATACAAAAATATTAGGAACATATATATATGAAAAATATTAAAATTTTGTATAAAATTAATATTTTTAAATTGAATTTAAAACGTTTTTATCAAATTGATCCTCAAATATAGTAAATGCAAGCAAATAAACAATAGAATCATCATTTCGAAATGAAGGCAAAATGATAATGGATGTGTATGGGATTTAATTAACCAGCGCATTGTGTTAAGGATTAGCGAATAAAATATATATGATCACTATAAATTTATTACTATCATTACAAAAGTATTCAATCATTTTTTTTCTCTTCTTTTTTTTTGTTTTAATATACATAAAATTTGTCATTTGTCAAAAAAAAATCTTCTTTTTTCTATTATTTTTCAAATGTGTGACACATTAATTTTTCTGTGAGTATGAAAATTTGATGGATATCTAGATATAAATAGATTAACCGTGAAAATATAATATATATGTGTACATCTCTTCGTTTATCCATTATGACATCTCTCTCTCTCTCCACACGTAAATGCATTCCTATTAAAATTTAATTCATCATTAAATGAATAGAATTTTATAGTATCAATAAAATTGATTATGAATTTGTTAAACATATATCGATATAGGTATCATTAATCATTTATTGTTAGAAATGACAATAATTTCTTAATAAGTATTTGACGCAGTGATTATTCTAGTTTTTATTGATTCTCTTTTTACTGTTTCTGTTTATTTATTTATTTATTTAAATAATAAGTAATTCAATTTCTTC
This sequence comes from Leptopilina myrica (nomen nudum), assembly GCA_032872475.1. Taxonomy (NCBI): domain Eukaryota; kingdom Metazoa; phylum Arthropoda; class Insecta; order Hymenoptera; family Figitidae; genus Leptopilina; species Leptopilina myrica (nomen nudum). The sequence continues at coordinate 30,985,557 of CM065465.1, read as the reverse complement.
CTTTTATGAGTTATTTTTATTTATTTATTTACTAAAAAGTAAATCATTTAAACTGATTTTCTATTCTTTATAATAAATTATTTTTACTATTCAATTTATAGACATAAATAAATAAGTTATGATGAATTTAATTCCAAACAAAATTGATTATAAAGAGTAGAAAATCAAACTAAAGGATAAAACAATTTGAATAAAATAAATGAGTAGAAAAATCAATGAATAGAAAATAAATGGACTGTAAAAAATACCAAAGTAATTAATTATTTCAACTAATAAACAAATAAATATTTAAACGCCATTGTTTAATGAAAAATATGCTAATATCTTTCAAGGGAAGAAAAAAAATTTTTTTTCCCCTGAAAATAGGTGTGATTTTAATTAAAATTCAAAAAAAAATTTTTTTTTGATGATTTTTTTACCATTGATAGTTTGGAAATTAGTTTCTTAATCTATATGTAAATCTATTGTTTAATTACTTGATGTTACAATTTTATTATTGGGGTTATAAGTGTTGTTAGAGTTTGTACGCGGATAACATAATTAACTCGAATTTTAATGGGATACTGGAGGATAGACATAAAGATAAAATTACAAATAAGGTAATTAGTGGAACCAACAATTTTTTTCGAAACTTGTTTTTTTCCAAATAAGTTTTAAATTTCACTCTATATAGAAAACTGTTTCATTCAACGTGGTAACAATAACGTTTTCAAAGCGCAGTGACAACTTTATTGAGATCCTTTTACAAGAAGTGATTATATTGAGCAAAAAATTTACAGGGATCGTAAAAAATAGCAGAAAAAAAATTGTTCTTGTAAATCGTAATAAATTCCTGTGTTTGATTTTTTATTACTGACAATCATTTTTTTTTTAAAATAACAATTTTTCTATTTTAAGTCGTTTTTGTTTGTTTTTGTAAATATTCGGTAGCAATTGGTTTTTATTTATATTTTGGTAAATAATTGTCACACTAATAAAAAAGTAAATAATTTAGAATATGTTTTATAAAAATAAATTAATTAAATAATGTTTTTATAAAGTAGCAATTGATTTATTTTTTATTTATTTTTTTAAAATAAATAATTGCCAAACTTAAATAATTAAAATAAAAAAAAAATTGCAATTCGAAATAAACGAAATTAATTCAATATTTTTAATTAAATTGGCAATTATTTTTTTTATTTTTTCTCAAATAATTGTCAAACTAATGAAAAATAAACACTGAATTCTATATAAATTTACAGGAATTTTTTTCTAATTTTCTACATATTTGTCTTTTTCTAAATAAACAAAAATCAAATTTTCTTTATTTTTATTTTTTAAAAAAGTTAACAATTTTAATTGTGAATTTCGTTTTTTTTAATAGAAAAATAAAACTAATAGAATAATATGAGAGTTAAATAAATAACAGAGATAGACAATTAAATATAGGAAATAGAAAAATATTTTTTTTTTGTAAATATCTAACTTACGTGTTGCATTGAATAAATCGAGCTACCGAATAAAAAATCCCATACCCAGGAAACAATCCGGGCACAAATGTGCATTTATGTCACTGACACTTTCAAAAAAATTATTTTATTTATATATATATATTTTTTTTGATATCACAAGATAAAATATCCTCACAATTATTCACTTTATGATACTGTTTCCATTAAATTATCGAATATTAGCAGTAAAACGTTTCACATTGTTCAAGTAGCAATCACTTAATATAGATTAACAATTAACTTGAATTACAATTTTCAAAACAATTTTTATATATTTTTATCAATTTAAATTTTTTCCAATGTGAATTTTTACTTTATTTTTTATTGAAATTTAGATTTTTATTTATTTTTTCATGGACTGTTTCCATTTAATTAATCTATGGGAGAAGTAATTTTTTTGTTTATTTATTTTGTTATTATTTTGTACGTATTTATTTTTATTATGGTATATATTTGTTAAGATTTTTATTTATAATTTATTTATCATTCATTTCTTATTTATTTATTACATATATTTATATTTATTTATTTTTTCACTTTATTTTCTTTTATGACATATTTATAATTTTATATAAATAATATCAATCAATAATGATTAATTAACGAGAAATGATTTTATTTAAACAACATAGTCAAGTAATTTTGACAACTTTTCACAAACTTTCGATTAAACTTACTTTCAAAAACTTTTTTTTATAAAATTTTCAAAAAATCGTATTTAACGAATTGGGGAAATTTTTTTTTTTTTAGAAATTAATCCCTTTGGATCACAATAGGAGAATATTAAAATTTATTATTATTATTATTATTATTTGAATGAAGAACTTTTTTTTTCGTGGGGAAAAATTTCATTAAGAATGGAAAATTGCGATAATATACGCGTTCTATGTCAACGGGCGAAAGAGAACTGGCGGAAACACGCGGTTTTATGGTGAAAAGAAAACTGTTGCGCACGACCAGGCGCAGTAGAATTTTATCATATTATTTATTTTTCCTTTTCTTTTTTCTTTTTTTTTCGTCAATTTTAAGTACACACATCAAACTTCTCAATGAAATTATAAATAATTTTCAATTTCACTTTATATTAAATGTGTTGCTGGGAAAATTTATAAATTCGTTATTTATACACGAAGATAATCATATAGAGAAATTACTAGGCTTTATTAATAATTATTATTTTAAATAAAATAGTCATTAAACTAAAGAAATGTTTATATATATAGACTTTTTATAGTTGAAACATAAAATGGGTTATTTCTTGACTTTTATTAGAGATATTTATATGGCACTGATTTTTTACTTAATTATAGCATTACGTTGGATTTTATAAAAATAAAATTTAAGAGTATTTTGAAGGGTAAAATAATAATTAATATTTTTATATTGCTCTTGGAAATGTGTTAATTTTTTATATTAACAAAATCAGGTTAATTGATTTTTGTAAATTCGAAAGAAATTAAATTTGAAAATAGTTTATTAATTTGAGAATAATTTGCGAACGAAAGTTTCTAATTAAATTTGAAAATTGCAGAAAATTATGACTATTATTTTTGTTTTTTAATATTATTTAATTATCTTTTGTTTCGCTTTCTTTTATTTATTTTACATATTTGTAAATAATAATTAATCAAGAAAAAAATGGAATAATAATAATTATTTTAGAATTTATAATTATGTCGAAAAATAATTACATTTTTTAAATAATGGGAAAATAATAATTAATTATGGCATTATAAAAAAAGAAATAATAAAAATCAGTGTCATATAATATTTTTATTTTTTAATACACTAAAAACAATCATTGGATTGAAATAATCGATTTATCAAACAAATTTTTACTTGAATCAAATAATTGTTATTTAAATTAACTAAATTTGAATCAATAATTTTAGTATTTAAAACATATACTATTTAATTGTCTCAGATAAAAATTATTCGACTCAAGTAAATATTTAATTCAAGTCAAATGTTCGATTTGAAAAAAATTGAAAAATTGAAAATTATTTCAAGAAAATAAATTTTTTTCAGTGTATTTTCATTTTCATTATTATTAATTTCACTATTTTTGTCATTTTTATTTTTACAATTTTTAGATTTTTGCTTTTAGTGACTATATATTTATTAAAAATTTTTTTATTTTTAAATGAAAGTAAACACGTGTAAAACTTTTCGAAAATGAAATCAATTGCTTCATTGTTTACACGCAAAAGTCGAATTTTATTTATCTGCAATAAATAATCTCTTTCTGACTTTTAAAAGCAACAAAATTGTTTTGTTATACTTTTACCATAAATCAACATTGAATTTTCATGCACGCTTAATTAAAGGTATGCATTAATAATTTGGATAAAATTTATTGTTCTCATAGGTATTCAGTTGTAATTATTTTTTCAGCGTTTGTTTCATTTTCGAGAAAATTTTTATTAACCTTAAAGTTTTGATTAACTTTTTTTTATAGAGTCTATTTCAAAAAGACAATTTATTTATAATAGTAAGAATAATAATTTGTTTAGTTAAATAATTAAAATATTTGACAATTAAAATTGTTAAAATAAAAATGAGTATGAAAAATAATTTGATTTTTTCGTAATTAATTTGTGAAAAAGTTTTAAATTAATTTTGTAATAATTGTGAAAATAAATTAATAATTGAAATCAATATTTCTAGTGAATAATAATTGTTAATATTGCAATATTCTCTTAAAAATTAAATTTTTATTAATTAAATCGTACGCAGCACGAGAAAGTTAATCTGTCTATCTTAATATTAAATTAAATAATAATAATAATAATAATATTTTTTGTACTAAACTCCAATTCTTGTTTACCTAGCTAAATAAATTATAATTTCGTTAATTATTTTTTTATTTCTTTCAAAAATGAACAAACAGTAAAATTAAATAAATAATTATTATAATATTCAAATAGTATTTATTATTATTTTTCTAAAATATTTTTTCTAAAACTAATTTTTTAATTATTATATAATACAAAAAAATACAAATATAATATATAAATAAATATATTTTAATTAAAAATAAATAAGTAATTGTATAAATATACATTTTAGAATAAAATTAAAAATAAAAAGTTGAAAAATAAATAAAATTAAATTTTTGGGGGTAATTTGTGAAAAATCTGAAAAGCAGTTTGTAAATTATAGCTTTATTTATACCGCGTTTACACGATCATTATTTTTTTGTTTGCTACCTCGCACTCGCAATGTACGTTTTGTTTTGTATGAATATATTTTTTTCGGTATTTTTTTTTTAACCGATATTGTTCTCAATAATAATAATCTTTTCCCTTGTCGAATTATTACAGGTATAACATATAACTTTATTTTTATTTTATTTTTCATTTTTCTTTTTTTTTGTCAATTATACGATTTTTTTCACAACATGCTTTAAAGTTATTATTAATATAATCATTAATAATATTAGGCATAATTGTTTACATACGTTACAATACATACATACAAGTGCCCGTCCACCGATTATTATCATAATATGTATATAGTAGTGTTTTTTTGTTAATCCGTTATTATCATCATCATCATCTTAACTTGAAATTTCTGTTCAAATTCAATTTCAATGGACATTGGATTCGTAAATTCTTTTTTTCTTTTTAATTAAATATTCAGTAAATTCTTCCACAATTATTTAGTAAATTAATTTTTTTTCTATTTTTGGTGGTTAACGAAATATTGTCAGACGATTTTTGTCGAATGAAACATTTTCTTAAAGTTTATTATATAATGTGGATAAAATATTCTTCGGACAAAATAAAATTGAAATGAATTCGTCGGAACATTTTTTTTTCTAATCCGTTGATTATTATTTTTTTCCTAAAACATATTTTTGAAAGGTTTAAAACAAATTTTTATTGAATTTTTTTTTCGTAGGTATAATTGAATTTTTTTTTGTTATTGAAACATTAAATTAATTTTGATGATACTTACCTTTAGTAAATTAATACTCTTTGGTCTAATTAATTTTTTCCTCAATTTAAATCTTTACAAAATAATTTTTTAAACTTAATTTTAAAATTTATTTTTTCCATAACTTAATTTTTAAATTAACTTTTCGAAACTTAATTTTGAATTTAATTTTTAAATTTAAAGTTTTGTAAAACACAATTCTTAAATTATTTAATTTAAACTAGCTTTAAAATTAAATTAATTAAAAATTGCAACATTTACGTTTTCCTAGTTTTGAACGTTCGAATGAACGAAATATTTTTTTTGTTCTCCGATATTTTTACTAATTAATGAATTAAAGTGAACAATATTCTACTTGAATATTTGGTTAAAAATTAATTTTTTAATTGTAAAAAACAATATAATACAATGTTTTGTAAATAATATTCGAATTTAAAAAAATGAAAGTCGTTCATATAAACCTTCAAAACTATAGGAGCAATTATTTAAAATATTACAATAGATGTTAATTCATCGCTGAATTTGAAATTTAAATCTTTTTACATAAATTATGGATAAATTGAATTTTGTCTAATATTAAATTAATTGTTATTTAATTAATCAATTAATAGTTTATTTATTAACTGATAATCAATTAATTGATATTTAATTAATAAATTAATGTTTAATTAATTTACTGATATTTAATTTATTAATTAATACTAAATTGATTAATTAAAATATTAAATTGATTAATTAATATTAAATTAATTAATTAAAATATTGAATTGATTATTTAATATTAAATTAATTAAAATATTTATTACATTGGATTGAAAATATTTAACATTTTTGCAACCAAATAACAATTGGATAAAAATTAATTAAAATACACTGTAAAATTGTTATCGAGACAAAATTCTCCGGTAATAATTGTTGTTTTGTTGTTGTTGTTGTTGTATTTTTCTCTTTACGTATTTATAATCTTCTGAACAGTATAGGTTTTTTCATATGGACAATTGTTTCGCAATAAAAACTATCCTGATATACATATGTTACCAATGCGTTAATGAATTTGAAGCATTAAATTCGAAACACTTGTTCTTTTTTTTTATTAGACTTTTATCAACAAGTTCGTGCAGCAACACGGTGGCGCGGACTATTTGTGACTTTTTTTCGGTTTACTATTCCGCAAATAAGAATAGGTCCCTTTTTCTTTATTTTTTTTTTAATAATTCACACGGATAAGTAACTCTTACATACACTTCATTACAGAGTCAATAATATATATTTTATTTATGTACAGAGGGCAGCTCGCCTATATAGTAGGTAACGTCGTGTGTGACATTGCTGAAGTACTAACGTGGACACGAGTGCCATTGTTCGTCGACGTAATTGACGCACATTAAGTTTTTTTTTTTTATATGAATATAACACAAGAAGCGAACAAATCACAATTTTCTATAATACATGGTAATGATAAATATATATTTTTTTTCTTTACGCTTCTGATGTTATGTATAACTTTTTTTTGCATATTTTTTTTAAGCATACACGTACAGTTACATCAAGAATCTTCTAATATTTATCCTAAAACAATAGTAAAATGAGAAACGCAAAATAGTTTAAATAATAGTGGAAACTATTTTTTATGTAACAATAGGAAAAGGTATTCTGCGTTCTAAATTTAAATTTGTGAAAATTGAGTCACTTATTCTTCTTGTTTTGGTATTAATGTTTATTTTTAGTTATTTTCTAATTAAATTTTATCATTACTCCCTAAAACTTTGTCAAAAGAAATTAAAATTAGTGAAAACATTAAATTTTTGCCTTTTTTCACTAAAACTTTAGAAAAAAAATTATAGTTATTAAAGTTAATCATTAGTAAAAGTTCTAGAGAATTTCTGTGCTTTTTTCACTAAAACTTTAGTTTAAAAAATTATTATTTGTAAAAATATTAATTTTTACTTATTTTTCACTAAATCATTATAGTTAAAAAAAATTATAACTACAAAGCAAAAAATAGTACCTCATTTTAAAAAATTGTGAATCTTTTTTTCATTTGTATTTCAATTTTTACAAATTCAGATTTAGAGGAGTAAAATAACAAATGGAACATTTTTCTCTTAATGAAAAGTTCTCTAATTATATAATTAAACGTTGTTCGTTTATTAAGGACAGAAATTTTGTAACGATTTGAAAATTGAAAATGAAATTAATTAAAGTTTAATTGTGTAATTGGAAATATAGAGGTTTTCTGGTTAAATTCGCTAAAATGTAGATTTTCAAAAATTTTACCGAGTGCGTATTTCGTATAATAATTGAACTCTTAGAAATAATATACATTAACCATTTTTTTTGTCCCACTATGCAAATGTGTATAAAATAAATTTTATTCACAATTGTTTATAATCAACACATCTATACTCTACGTTTCTTAAAATTTCCAATGATTAATTTGTTTTGTTTTTTTTTTCATTAACTGTTAAATTCTATTTGATGAACTTGAACAACTTATCTAATTGATTTATTTTCTCTGAGAATTAAAAATATTAGCGAATACGTATTTTCAATAAGAACACATAATTTACTATATTTAATTAATTAATTAATAAAATAATATATAATGATAAAAATATGAATAATAATGGAATTTGTTATAAAGTACTGACTGCAATGACTTTCAGAACTGATTGTCATTAAACATGTTTTTTTTTACAGGAATGATAATAAATTTCATTCGTTAATTTAATTTCAATTAATCTGGTTTTAATTTGGTTCAAATTAATTTATTTTTTCATTAACTGTAATTTAATTAACAATTATTTTCTAAACTAGAACGGAAAATTTTGTCTAAAATTTGAATTTCTAAATTGCTGTTTGAGAAAGTTTTGTTACTAGAGTAAATTTTTACCCGTAAAGAAAAAGCTGTGAAGTAAATAAAAAACTGTTTTTGGTTTTCTTTTTGGTAAATGTATACTTTAACAACCGTCGACAGTATTTATACTTTTTTTTTCTTCTTTTAGTTGGTTAGAAACTAGTTTTTTCTCCACTTCTCACATTTTCCTCTTTTTGAAACATTGTTCAACAGGAAATAGATTTTAGATTCAGTTTGAAAATTTGTCTACTATATAAATATCACGTGATATTTCTTTACGATGATATTCGTTTTTATATTATCATTTTCTTTTCTTTTGGCATATACAGCTCTAAAACATGACGAGCAATTATTTACACTCATCTATTTAGCGCATTTGAGATATTTCTCTAAAATGATTCTTCATTTTTATATTTTTAAAATTTAAATACAATTTTAATTACACTTTCGTTTTTTTTCCTCAACTAAATGATTTGCATTTTTTTAATTTTTATTTATAATTTGTAATTTTTAATATAAATAAAGTCATTCGTTTCTTTGTTCTCTTTTTTGAAAAATTCTAATTGTACATTTTCGACAATGAATATTTCTTTTTCATTTAAAAAGAATATCAAATATTTCTTGTACGCTTGAAATATTTAAATTTTTATCGAATTTGGGAAGTGAAAAAATATGACTTGATTTTTTTTAAATAAGGGAGAATTTTATTAATCTATGAGTTTTTTTTCTATGTGGAAAACGCTCGTGATGAGAAAAATAGATATTTTTCCGTAATTTATTATCAAGAGCGAGGAGTAACGGTATCTATTAAGAAGGGGGTGAATAAGAAGACTTTGACATCGCACTTACTCTTCTTTTTTTTTTTAAATGTACGGAGACGAAAAGAGCATTTTCGTCGTCCTCCTTATTACTTCAGCCGGCACATAATCCTATTTAACATCATTTTCGGATGCCCGAGCTTTGGTTTTTTTTTCTTCATTTTTTTCAAGTGGCTACCGACTTAATGGGTAGTTGTGCATGTCAACGTCGTGTTGTGTTGCAAAAATGAAAGAAAGAAAAAAAATAAATGAATTAGATTTTTAAAGAGAGGCGCATCGTGGTTAAAACCGTTCGACAATGTTCGCCCGCGAACTTAAGGGGTTTATTATATAATTATTTTGTTGTTGTTGGTTTATTTGGTTGGCCATCTCTTTTGCGACGGTCAAGCTCGGGCAACCGTCTTAAAAATGATCGCATCAGCCACAAAAATAATCGGAACAAAAAATTAAGTAATTAGTTAATTAATTATGAAGAACGAAGGAACGACGAAGAAGGTGAACTAGCTAGGACCCAGCATCTCAAAAAAGCACGCCAAATGAAAGCGTGCCTTGTACTTTAGCAATTGCAATTAGTGTCCTTGGGGTTTACTGGTTGATCCGTGAGTCGTTGTCCCTTTGCAGGACCTGCACCACCCGCCATTAGTGTTGGATCATTGTCAAGTGATTCACTCATTTTGTCACATATTATATCTACCAATTGCTCGAATACCGCCTGAAAAGTTTAGTTCTTGGGGTTAATAATAATCTCTTGTTTTTGCAGTCTTTAATCTAGGAGTAACATTTTATTATTATTGATAATTTTACTTTTTTGTAAACAGGAAAAAAGACCTAAATACCTTCTGTAATAAGAGAGCAGAAAGTTTTAGGTTTAGCGAAATGCTAGTATGTTTTTAGAAGACAAATCGTAAAACAGAAAATAACAATTTTCTTTATATAATATAGTTTTTGAAATTATGTTCTTTTACTTGATAATTTTTTCTTTTTTGTGTAAACAGGAAAAGGCCCTAAATACCTTCTGTAATAAGATAGCAGAAAGTTTTAGGTTTAGCGAAATGCTAGTATGTTTTTAGAAGACAAATCGTAAAACAGAAAATAAACAAAAAGATAACAATAATAACAAAAAGACCTAAATACTTTCTGTTATAAGTTTAGCAGAAAGAAATCAGAAAGTTTTAGGTTTAGCCAAATGCAAGTATGTTTTTAGAAGACAAATTGTAAAACATAAATTAAACAAACCTTAACATTAACATTTTCCTTAGCGGAAGTTTCGAAAAATTGAACTCCAAGTTGCTCGGCAAGTTGTTTGCCCCTCTCGAAACTGATAACTCTCTCGTCCTCCATATCGCACTTGTTGCCTACCAATATAACCTGGGCATTACCCCACGAGTACGTTTTTATTTGCGTTAACCAGTCTTGTACTGAGTTGAACGAATCTTCATTAGTGATATCGTACATTAAAATAAAGCCCATTGCGCCTCTATAGTAGGCCGTCGTTATGGTTCGATATCTCTCCTGTCCCGCCGTATCCTGAAAGCAAAGAAAATCGTTAAATTCTCCCATTCGTAACTTCTCCCTTTTCCGCTTTCAATAGAAATTAACTGAAATTAATTTCATTTTATTAAAAATATAAAATAGTAAAAAAAAACAGCTTTGCAGGCAAAATATAAAATTACTAATTTTATCCTGATGGCAAGTACGGTCAACAGAAAAAAGAAAGAAATCATTTTATGAGGGAGTTGCATTAAAAATAGGAAACAATATCCGTAATTGACTTGTTCGATCGGTGTGCGATATTGAGAAGAAATATGAGAATAAAAACTTAAAAGGGATTTTCTTTTTTCCTTCGTTTTTTTTAATGGCTGCATCATAATTTATACTGACCCAGATTTGTAGCTTAACCCTTTTGTCATTCCTGAAGACAGTTTTCACTTTGAAGTCGATTCCAACCGTGGAAACGAAGGCCGAGGTGAATGAATCGTCGGCATAACGAAAGAGAAATGACGTTTTACCAACTGACGAATTACCAATTATCAGTAATTTGAACATATAATCGAAATTTTGGTCCGACGCGTCCTTCTGCCATTTTGGATCTTGCCCCGCCATCTGTAATTTAATATCGTTTATAGAAATTTACTTCAATTGGTTTTTTCTTTAAATTTTTTTTAATAATTGATAATTTGACTTTTTTTGAGTAATAGGAAAATGACCTACATACTTTCTGTGGTTTTAGCAGAAAGAAAGCAAAAAGTATTAGGTTTAGCGAAATGCTAGTATGTTTTTAGAAGACAAATCGTAAAACAAAAAATATAATATAAATATAACCAGACAAATTTAATAATAATTTATTATTATTGATTTTATGTTTTGATTATATTTATAACTATTTGGTATATTGTGACCATTTATTATTTCTATTTCCTTAAAAAAATTATAATTACACTTATTATTAGGACTATGTTGAAATTAAAAATTTTTAAAAATATTTATTGCAAAAATCAATCGTATTTATTTATTCATAAATTCGCTGTAAATAGGAGGAAGCTACATTTAGAATTATGACGTCAGAGGAAAAGAGTTCAATATAAAAGATGTAATCGGTTTAACAAGTAAATTCAAATCTCTCTCATTAATTTTTTTTTGCAATTTCGTTACTAGTGGTTTTCTACTTATGCGCAATTTTAATTTTGTAAAAGAAAGTATTCGAGAGAATTAATTATGTACGTATATTTTAAGCTATTTTTACGCAAAAATGTTTAAAGAGAAAAGTAAAGAAAAAAGTTAACACAAGTGAAAAATTCCTCAAGTTAGAATTAAGTTTTTTAGTCGTCCTACGTTTATAATAAAACTAAAAGCTTTTATTATTTTCTGTTTTTATCTTTTCTTAATTTTAACAATTTTCGTTTATTTTTCTAATTTCCTTTTTTATGAATTTTTAATATTTATTTTTTATCTTTTATTAATATTTAGTATTTACTTTTTATTTATTTCTATCTTCTATTAATTTTTTTTACTTTACATCTATTTTTACTATCTTTGATAAATTTTTCCCATTGTTTTTTTAATTCGTTCGTAATAGAGATAAAAGTAGAAAGGAATCACAGAATTTTTGCTTTTGAAAAGTCAGATGTAAAGATTATTTTTGTTGTTGTTGTTGTAAAATAGGTCAGGTGAATTAAAAAAATAATGAAGGTGCATTTTTCCTATATACCGGTGAATAATTCGGTGATGTAATTTCCACAATGGACAGTAAACGCGACATTCGCGAACGAAGTTCAAAAACTGAATCTTTCACTCCTACATGGACTGTCTTTTTGGACATGATTTTTTATCGTTCACTTTAAATTTAAATGAGAAAAAAATTTGTTTTTCACTAATATTTTTAGAAAATTTATTTTTGTTGTTTAAAAAACGTTTTTGAATTTTATTCTATAAAATGAAATATTACTTTTTTCGATGACATCAAAATTGATAACAATCACTTTAAAGAAAATAAATTTGTTCTTCACTATTTGAATGGGAAAAAAATTCTATTCAAATCTATCATTTTCTATTTAAAGTTGTTTAGTTTTTAATGATATTGAAATTGAATTGTCGACAATCACTTTAGAGAAAATTTCATTTTTCACTATTTGGTTCTAAGAAAGATAATTCTTTTTATGTAAAATGATTCAAATTTTTTGTTTGTACTGAAATTAAATTTAGAAATCACTTTTAATTCAAAAGAAGAAAGATTCGGTTTTCACTTTATTTGATTCGAAGAAAAATAATGAAAGATTCTTAAAAATTAATGATTCGAATGAAATTGAAATTGATAAATTAATAGAAATTCGTCTTAATTAATAAATTACTGAAGTACACGAAACCGTCTGTGTCTTGTTGTCGTCTACTGTTGCATTATATGCCATGGTCAATGCTAGGAAAAACGTTTTCATTATTCGACGTGGCGATAATATACACACAGCCTGTTTCGAATCCTTGAACATTTTGGCGCTGATAAAAGCCAATGCGTTAACATGTCGACAAAGGCGTAATAATATTTAACACACTGTATTCGCGATAAAAGATTTTCATTCTCTCAAGGCTGAATTTCAGTCAAAAGTGAACTTAAAGTAAGATTGATTTTTCAAAAGTGGTCTACATAGTAATGAACTATAACAGAAAATTTTATACAAAAAAATTTCTTCTCAAAAGAATTTTCTTTTTCTGTTTTTGAGAATACTTGTCTTCAAACATTGAAACGTTTGTAATTTTCCTAAAGCAGGGAAAAGAAAAAAAGTAGGACATTTGCTCTTTAAACTAGAAAACGTTTAATTCGAGCATTTTTCCCTCTAGGTCAGATTTAATATTATTCTCTCTCTCTCTCCCTTTCTCTCTGTGTTTTTGAAGAAAAATTTTTATTTCCAAACTGAAATGTTCGTATTAAATTAAAAGTCCATATAATTATGTGAAACTTGCTTTTTAATTTGTACAATAAAACATAACCCAGTTATTATATTTTAACGATTAAAAATTGATTTTCCGTCTCGGGGTTTTATAATTGAAAATTTTAAACTTGATGATGAAATGCAAATATTCAGAAAAGATTCATTTGCCCTGCAATATTAGTTTTTATAATTTTAATTCCTCTTTATTATGTGAGATTTGAAGGGATTTTTTAAATTGAACATAATTTTTCTTGTGGAAATATTTTCAAGAGTCTATAAATTCTGTATTTTTTTAATAAATATTTATGACTCAAGTAATTTTTATTTAAATCAAATAAATTTTGTTCGAAGTAATAATTTAATTTCTTCAAATCTAATATTTGATTTAAATTTATTTGATTCAAGAAAATATTTATTTGACAACAGAAAAGTATAAAATCGAGAATAAAATTTTTTTCTAAATTTTGTAGTAGAAATGAAAATAATTTTCTCACGTTTTTTTCTCTTTTGCTTGTATAGGTGATAAAAAACATGCGCAATATTCAATTGCAGTCCTTTTTTTGCTATAAATGTCGTTTATATAAAAGTTGGAGTGTATATACCAATGCAAATGCCTGGACACGTAAAGTTTTGTAAGAATATTGGCGAAGAATAGAGCCATATGCATTCTCGTTTAAATAAACGTGACTATGAGAAATGTAAGAACTCTCTTATCTAAGTAGGTGGAAATATCAGCAATGGGCAAAACAAAAACTTATTTATGTAAACAATCAAAATAATTTAAATCTAATTGTTAAAAAATGAGACAGAGAGAAAGAGAGAGAGAAGAGTTTTTAATTTGAACCATTACATAAATTTTAGAAGTTGCTCAAATTTTAAATTCCTCCGCATTTAAATTTTTCATTTCGAATTCATTTTAGACAATATAGTCACAAAACTTTTTTCTCGTTTCTTTATTCTCTTTAATTATTAAATTAGTCTTTTAATTATTAGACTGATAATTATTAAATTAAAAGAATCAAATTTTAAGTATGAAAATTAGTATGAAATTTAAAAAATAAAACTTACTACGAACTTTTATTTCAAAAATAAATTTAGTAAAATATTCTTATACTCCTTACGAATAAAAATCATTACAAAACTTTTGCTCAAACATATATTTACTAATATTATAAATTTATATTTTTTAACTAAAAATAATTAAAATAACAACATTTTTTGAGTACTTTGACGAATTTTTTTTTAATTATAAAAGTTTTAGTAGAAATGACTAAAAATTAGTAATTTATTTTATTAAAGTTCAGGTTAAAAATTACTGTTTATTTTGGAGGATTCTTAGGAATTAAAAATTTTTTGATATTAAAGTTTTAGTGAAAAATGACTAAAAATTAGTATGTTTGCTTACTATAATTTTTTAGAAATAAAATTTTAGTAAAAAATAACAAAAAAGTAGTAGTTACTGCTTAAAAATTAAAAATTAAATAGCATTGTACTAAAATTACAATTTATTTCTCTAAAGATTTAGTGAAAATTGATAAAAAAAAATAGTATTTTTGCTAATTATAGTTTCTTTTCCTAAACTTTTAGTGAAAAATGTGTGAGAATTTTTGTCTACTATAATTTATTTTTGTTTAAAAATTAGTACTGAATTTTATTTTAAAAACAAACACATAATTAAATAACAAAAATTAACAGAAAATTTTAATTTATTTACTAATAAAAATTAGTTTAAAAATATCTTATAGTAATAAAAATACTTTATAGTAATAAAAATTAGTATCAAATTTTAGTACTACGATACGGGGCAATTATTAACAATGGGATATAATAATAAGTAACAAGAGCCAATTTATGAAAATTATTACCTGATAAAGTCAATATTAAAAATACAAAAATTATAGTTAATTAAATTAAATATTATATTATAATTATTATTAAATAATATCATATTTTACTAAAATATTGAGTGTATCGTGAATATTCAAATTCAATAATGTTAATTAGTGGCGTAATTTTCACTAATTTAGATTTAATGAGATAATTCTATATTTAAGTAGTTTGTAAAATAAAGTTTTATCACTATATATAATTATTAATATTAAATAATATTAAATTACAATGGAAAAACTTGTGATAAAAATCATTATTTCTTATTTTTCTCATTTCTTTTTGATGAGAGAAATATCTTGTCTTGTTTGTATCAAATAATTTTCTTTCACTTTATCTCAAAAACAATTTTCATTTATCCTTCACTAATATTCAAGTTGCTCGTTTTCCGAACACATAGTGACGTACTGAGATTATCGATCTGGCTACAAAACTGTGCGTGAATATTGCTATATTATATGGACAATAATTGGATTACAAAAACTCGGATAAAAGTGGGGAAAATAAAAGTTTTCTTTTTTTTTGATAAAAGAATTTCATATTATTTTCATATTACATAGGAGTATTAACTTTTTTCTTTCTTCTTTCATTTAATTAGTTTTTTTTAGCTTAAATGGAAGTTAATTTAGTTTTTTTACTTTAATTTAATTTTTGATTTTGTTTTAATTTTGATTTCATTCAATTTTGATTAAATTTATTTTTGATGATATATTTATTTTTCATGGAATTTATTTTTGTTTTCGTTTATTTGAGATTTGATTTATTTTTTATGGAGTTTATTTTTGTTTTCGTTTATTTCTGATTTTATTTATTTTTGATTTAATTTATTTTTGATATAATTTATTTTTTGATATAATTTATTTTTTGATTTAATTTATTTTTTGATTTAATTTTACTTTAGTTTCAATAAAGATCAGAAATAGTTTTACACGCCATGATACACGTGCATAAAATATACGAAAGTGTAATTTAAAAATAACTTATTTTTATAGTCAATGTGTTGTTACAATCTAATGCATATTCAATGCGACTGTTTTTCAAAAGCGTCTACTTTTTCCCTTCTTTTCGCTTTAAAAAAAAAGTGTAGATTTACTGAAAGGAGTAAGGAAAAAAATAATAAAATAAAATAAAAAACCGAGAAGAAAAACGTTGGAAAATATATTTTTATTTTATGTTCAAACTTCAAAATGAAAAATTCTTTTTATCGTGAATATTAAAGTATTTTTTGCACACTGTCCTCATCCTCTATAGCAGAAATATTTAAACAAATGAAAAGAAAAATATTAAAAATAAAAGTTAAGAAATAGTTAAAATAAATAAATGATGAATAAAAAAATAATAAGTAAGGAAAATAATTATTTACTTTACTGTATAATAATTATTTATTTGTTTATTTTATTTATTTAATTAATTATTATTATTTATTATTTATTTAATTAATAAAAGTAGTAATATTAAATGTCGGTAATAAAAACAAAAATAATTTTAGTAATAGTAAATATTTATTTGATAATAGTCAAGTAATCCATTATTTTATGAAGCAAATAAATTTTTCTGTCAGTATTGTATTTATATCATTAATAATGGGAAAGTTTTGTTGAAAGAAATAATCTTTAATTGGAAGGAAAAAAGTTAGAACAATTATTTTCTAGTTAAGGGTGAAAGTGTAATTTTCAGTTTCAAGAATTATAAAAGAGGGCAACCACTCGATTTTATCAGAGTTAGTGTCAATAAAAGCAAACGAAAGGGAAGGTTTCCGGTGACACTAAAAATTGGAACATTGATAATTTACTTTTCCTTTTTTACATTCTTCATAAAAAAATAAAAAAGCTTTTTTAAAAATTTTTAATTAACTGTTCTGTAAAAAAAATAATTGTATTTCTATAACATTCATTACAGTTCCACATATTTTTCTTTCAATTTTACATAGTTTATATTTATTAAAATAAATTCTATCTGATTTGGCCTACATTCGAAAATTAATTAGAACAAAATGTCATTATCGTGTATAACCCATTTGTCTATATATAATAATGGATTAATTAACTTTACAAAACTGTAAGATAAAAATTCCAAATAATATAATTTTTATACAATAGAGATTTGTGGTAATATTTTTTTTTTGTTTTTTTTTTGACAATATTTAAAAACAAAAATGAAAGGCATATATTTTTTTGAGGAAAAAAACAAAAGTTGATGCTGGGGTAAAATGCATATATAATAGATGACACGAATATGAATACTAACACTTGAGTAGGAAACATGTACTTGAGCTTTTTTTATATTGAAGAGAGTTCTTCATTGATTAACTTCTGAGTATAAAAAAAGGAGAGAAAAGAGGAAAATAAAAAATTTTTTAAAAGTATTGGATTCTCTCTGAAAGATTAATGCTTTCTTTTTACTATTATATATATGTATACAATATATGGGAAAAATAACAGTTTCCGATATAGAAACAAATAAAGTTGTTTTTCTATAAATAGTGCAAATATAGTTTTAACAACAAAACTATCTTTAGAAATCTTTATTAGTTTTTTATGTAATTTTTGTTGGCTTTCTTTCTAACTTGGGTGTTATTTTTATTATATTTTGTTTCTTTGTTATTTATTTGATTATTTCTATTATTATTATCATTCTGATTATTATTATTATTATTATTATTATTATTATTATTATTAGTATTATTATTTCCATTATTATTTTATTACTATTTTATCACTATTATTTTATTGTTTATCACACTCTTTTTTTATTAATTATTATTGTTGTATTTTATTTTATTTCATTCTATTTATTATTTTTTTAATTAGAAATTAACGTCGCCAATTGAAGATATTTTTTAATTTCTTATTATTTTTCTTCGCAGCATTTTTGCGCAATCGTAACAGAAAATCAATTTCTATTAAAGTATTTTAATTATCTCGACGAAATAATAAATGTCAGTTTTATTTAATTTATATCTAAATTTGGACAATTTATTTTTGCGCTGCGTGTGAGAGTTTAATTATTATATATTTATTTTCTTTACGTAAAAAATATTATTTTCCAGTTTTAAATGTTTGAAGTTATAGTCATTTTATTTTTATAATTTTTTTAAAAATAAGAACAATAAATTGATATTTTAATTTTAAACGTCTGAGTACTTTTATAATAACGAAAATAGTAAATAAATAATAAATAGAAATAATAGTAAATAAAACAAAGTAGTGAGTAATAAAAAAGCGATAAAAAAACAAAATGTTAAATGAAAATAATAATAATAATAATATTAATAATAAATAGAAAAATAAATGTAAATGGACTAAAAACGTAAATTACTGGATATTAAATTTCAATTCTCTAATTTGGATATTGTAATTAATTTTTAATTATTCAGTAGAAGTTTATTATTATACGAAATGACATATTTGCATATGGTTATTGTTTACTAATAATTTATTTATTATAATGATTATTTATTTAAATATGTTAATAGTCTAACAAAGAAATAAAAATAATTGTAATAAATTTATACAAACAATAATAATGGTAATAATAATATTATTTATAATAATTGTTATTATTTTATTATTATTATTATTTTATTATTATTATTATTATTATTATTATTATTATTATTATTATTATTATTATTATTATTATTATTATTTAAAGGAGAAGAATTATTATTTTTTTTACTAATGCTTGTCACGTTAAAAATAAGTAAAAAAATAAATAAATTATTACCACTAATATTAATATTCAAATGAAGATTCGAAAAGATATTCCCCTCTTTTTTTCTAATACGGCAAATTCTGAATGCAGAATTTATAATCTAACTTGATACAATTAGTAACTT
Source organism: Leptopilina myrica (nomen nudum) (assembly GCA_032872475.1). Classification (NCBI taxonomy): domain Eukaryota; kingdom Metazoa; phylum Arthropoda; class Insecta; order Hymenoptera; family Figitidae; genus Leptopilina; species Leptopilina myrica (nomen nudum). The sequence goes on along the minus strand of CM065465.1, from coordinate 30,966,301 downwards.
AATTTTCTCTCGTTTCGCAATTTCCAGTTCAATTTCTGAAGCATTGAATCATATATTGTCAATATGCAGCACTCTTCAACTATGTAAATATACATTTTCGACGATATCGATCTCTCTCTCTCTCTTTTCTCTCATATATATTTATTTCTATTTTCAATATTAAAAAAAAAATCCATAAATTTCGCTTTGATTTTAATTTTTATTAATTTATCCTTATCGTCAGCATGATGAAAATTGTAACGAACCATGTCCCACTTTTTTTTCACAAAAGTTCCCTTCTAGAGAATGAAGGTTACTGTCAAAGTAGATTTTCAACATGTATTCACAATTTTCTTCTTGGAAAATTGCACTATATTGTCTCTAAAATTTGAATTCTTGAAATTGTTTACAACACTCGAATTCTTGCTGGTTTAGTTTTTGCTCTTGAATTAGTGAATTTTACTATAAATAGTAATTTTAATTAATTTTGAAAAATTAAAATTTTTAATTTTACTAATAAATAGTGATTTCTGGTGATTTAAACAATTGGAGTTAAAAATTTGACTAATAAATAGGAATTTCTATTAATTTAAGAAATTAAAGGTCAAAATTTTGCTGATAAATAATAATTTTTACTAATTTAAAACTTTGCTAATAAATAATTATTTTTATTAACTTAAATGGTTACTAATGAATAGTAATTTTTTACCAATTTAAAACTTTACTAAAACCAGTAATTTCTAATAATTTAAAGAATTACAACTTTATTAATAAATAGTAATTTCTACTAATTTAAAAAATAAAGGTTTAAAATTTAAGTAATAAATTGTAAAGTTTACTAATTTAGAAAATTAAAATTTTTACTAAAAAATACTGATTTTTAATCATGTAAAAATTAAAAATTTTAATATTTTACTAATAAATAATAATTTTTAGTAATTTAGGAAGCTAAAAATTAAAACTTTCCTGATAAACAATAATTTCTACTAATTTAAAAAATTTTAAATTTTAATAGCAAACATTAATTTCTACTAATCTAAAAAATTACAGTTTTAGGTTGTACTAAAAAATAGTAATTTTTAGTAAATTAAAAAATTACAGATAAAAGTTTTACTAAAAAATAGTAATTTTTAGTAAATTAAAAAATTAAAGATAAAAGTTTGACTAAAAAATAGTTATTTTTACTGTTGTTAAAAATAAAAAATAAAGATTTTTAAATAAAATTTTAACATTTTATTAATCAATAGTCATTTTTACTAATTTAGAAAGTTAAAATTAAAAATTTTACTAATAATACTGTGATCTACCAAATTTAAAAATTAAATTTATAAATTTTACTTTTAAAAAGTTATTTCTACTAAATTAAAAAATTACAGTTTATATCTTTACTAGTAAATAGTAATTTTTATTTATTTCAAAAATTAAGGTTTAAAATTTTTAGATAAAAGTTAATAATGTTACTAATAAATAGTCATTTCTATTAATTAAAGAAGTTAATGTTTTAAATTTTACTAATAAATACTCATATCGACTAATTTAAAAAACTAAAAATTTATATTTTTCACAGTAAATAGTAATTTTTACTAATTTAAAATTGTACTAATAACGGCAATTTCTAGTAACTTGAAAAATTAAAATTTTACTAAAAATTAGTAATTTCCACTAATTTAAGCAATTAAAATTTTTTAATTTTACTAATGATTCGCAATTTCTACTAATTTATTTGTAAAATTCACTAATTAAAATGCTCACCTAGAAAAAAATATATTTCACTCAAGGTCAAGTAGATTTTTTATTTGTTTTAAATGAATTTTCTTTGGTTTGAATAAATTTTCTTTGGTTCGAATAAATTTTCTTTAATTCTAATAAATTCTTTGTTGTTTAAATAAATTTTCTTTGATTCAAATAAATTTTCTTTGATTCAAATGAATTTTCTTTGATTTAAATAAATTTTCCTGAATTCAAATAAATTTTCTTTGATTCAAATAAATTTTTTTTGATTCAAATAAATTTTCTTTGGTTCAAATAAAATTTTTAATTCGAAACAAATAACCTAGTTTGCTCTGAGACAAATATATTTTTATTTGAACGCAAATAAATTTTATTTAACGCGAATAAATTTTATTTAACGCAAATAAATTTTATTTAACGCGAATAAATTTTATTTAACGCAAATAAATTTTATTTAACGCGAATAAATTTTATTTAACGCAAATAAATTTTATTTAACGCAAATAAATAATATTTCCTTTAAACAAAAAATTTTCTCTGCCTGCAAAAAGTTATTTTTAAGTCCGACAAAAAATCGAGCATGAAACAAAAAATATTGGAAAACACAAATAACGAAAATAAAAATAGAAAAAAGAATATATCTTTAATGTTTTTCAAACATAATGAAAATAAATTGAGTAGAAAATGAAAGTTTGAAAATTATTGTCATCATCGAATCATCATATCGTAAAGGAAGTGGACTTATCGTCTGTATTCGCGCTGTTAGCCCTCCAAGGAGGTCAATATAGGCGACCGTGGAAATTCGGTCACGACAGCGATAGTTTCAGAACGTGGTTGATTTGTAAATTATTTCACGAAAAAAAATACTGCTCGTTTGGAAAAAAAGGGGAGCATTAACAAAAGTAGAAAATAACTTTCCCCCTTGTTATCAAAAAAATTCTGAAAAAAGAAAATCATTTATCCAATTTCTCGCACTGAATCAAAAAAATTGTATAAAACTGTATCGATTTTCCGCGTGCGTGAAAATTTTTTTTTTATTGATTCACTGGCCTCTACCTCTGTTAAAGAATCGCGTTCTTCTCCTCTCTCTCTCTTACTCTCACAAAATGGGGGAGTTTTCCAGTCCCTTTAGTTTTTCCGTTTTCTCAAAAACTGTACACATTTCACAAAAAATTTTCTTCTTTTGATTTTTTTTTTATATGTATTTGTGAGTGTATGTATATATATACAATTGGCATTACCTCGAGCGAAGAAATTCCACGGACGACAACCGAACCAGCTGCACACGTTTGACACTTGTCTTCTTTTTTTTTAAATATCAATTTCCACTTTCCTCAATAATTGCACGTAATTGTAGTGAAGAAATTATTTTTTGTTCTAAATTGTTAATTAAAAATGAAAGGGGGGGGATTGGTGGGGAGTATTGTTTTTAATTTTCTTTTTTTATTTTGTTGCTTCTTTTTTTTTGTCTTTTTCTATTGAGTCACGACAATAAAGGAGAGACTGAACTGGCCTCGGAAAATGCCTCGCGCCACTGTAGTCCCCGCTATAGCTAAAATATCGACCATTTCGAAGAGAGACCCCCGCCCGTGCCAATCCTGGCCCCCAGCGCCTGCGCATCCTCAACCCGACTCACATCAATATATGCCAAGAAAGCTCACTTTACAAACAGCTTTACTACTTGTTGATCCCCGATGCGATGCATTCTCAGTTTAACCAAGCGTGTCCATTGCGAGTTGACGCTAAAAAGCTAAATATCGTTTTTTTTTTTTTTTATTTTTTTATTTGTTTGTTTTTGGTCCAGGTTGTTAATTTGGAAAATTGAGTATTCACTTTTAAAGAAAAAGTTTACTTTTTGAGGAGGGATTTAATTAGAGAAGAATACTTTATAAATATTTGAAAGTAATTTTTGGGGAAAACTTTGTTGAATTTGTGTTATTTTTTTTTAATTTTCTTTATTACTTTTCTTCGTTTTTTCATGATTTTTTTCTTTAATTTTTTTTACTTTTCATAATTGAAAAAAAAAATTTTCTAAGGACCTTTTCTACTAAATATGTTTTTACTTTTTTTTACTACTAATTCAAGTTAAGTTTCTATGTAAACTTTTCCCGTTTTTACAATTTCATTTTAATTAATAAAAAAAGTTGAGAAACTTTTCTTAACTTGTTTTTAGATTTTTCAATTTTCTTGATATTTTTTATTTACGGCCTTTTTTGGCTGAAAATTAAAAGTTTTTTTTCTTTTTTTTAACACTAATTCAAGTTTTTTTTCTTGGGAAAACATTTTCCCATTTTTCTTAATTTCATCTTAATGAAGAAAAAAAATTAAGAAAAGTTAAAAAAACATTTCTTAACTTCTCTTTTATTTTTTTATTTTTTCTAATATTTTTTATAAATCTAATTTTTTTGATTAATTATTTTAATATTTTATGAAATCTTTCAGTAATTACAACAAATTTTTAAAAAATATTAAAACATTCACCAATTAGTGTAATTTTAATAAAAATAATATTTTTGAAATAACTATAATAAAATCATTCGAAAACTATTTTTGAATAAGTTTATTAAATAATTAGGTTTTTGAAGTGTAAAAATTAAAATATTTTAAATTGTAAAAGTTTAAATATCTACGAAAAAAATACATTTTTTAAAAATGTAAAAAAATTAGGTTCTTGAAATGTAAAAATAAAAACATTTTAAATTGTAAAAGTTTAAATATCTAAGAAAAAAATACATTTTTTAAAAATAAGGCATTAAAATTTTTCAAATTTTTTGAAAATAATTACTAAAATTTTAGGCTAATCAATCAGTTTCAAAATTTTTAATTAAAATTCTTCTAAAAATATTTTAAATTAAAAAGAAAAATTCCAGTTACTTAAAAATTTTTTGAAGAAATTGCATTAGTTTAAAAAAACTAGATAAAAATGTTTTTAAAAAATTAATTCTCAAAATGTTTGTCATAAATTTTTTAAAATTTAATTCTTACAAAAAATATGCAACATTATCTTCAAAATTTGTGGGAAAAATACTTTTTTTTGTTTTATCATTAAAATTTTGAAAAAATCGTGCGTACTTTCATATTTTTTTCCATTAAAAAATTTATCATAAACTTTACTTTTTAGTATTCTTTTAAAAAATTCAGTTATGTTTGAAAAATTATACTAAATTTTAATTATTTGATAATTTTTTAATTATTAGTCTGAAATAAAATAAAATCTATCTTAAAATATTTATAATAAAAAAAAAATCTTATCTTTAAAAAGTTATTTAAGTATTTCTTTATAAGTTTTGAAATTAAATTGTCGATTATTTGTAATATCGTTCCAAAATCGCACTTCGATACTATCGAAATTGTAATTTTCAAATCAGAAGAATCTTTCTAAGAAACACTTAAACTACTTTATAATTATTTATCATAAGATATTTAAAAATGTGTAAATAATTTTATTTTTTTACTTTTATGTTATTTTCACATACTTTTTTTTTAGAAATAATCAATTTCAAAATTTTTTAAATATAATTACCATAATTCTTCAAAATTGAAGATATTTTATTTGAATTTGAATGAAAAGCGCATGACTGCGCAACGATGTGGACAACTTAAGAAACTATATAAAAGTCCCGCGAACAATTTGAAAACTAGTTCGGAATTACGAACTATTTTTTTGCGGGGAAAGAATTGAAAAACTAGGAAATTTAGATAAAAATTAATTTTGTGATAAAAATATATTTATTTGTTTATAAAAAATAATTTTCCTCTTTTTAATTTACAGGTGTTCGTTTTAATGGTGAGGAAGAGGTCGGATGCAGTAACAAGTGCAGCGCAATGTAAGTCGATTAATATATATTTTTTAATTATTCAATCCAATTTGAATATTTGACAACAAATTTAAACTGAAATGAGAATTAAGTCTCATAACAGCCAATTAAATTGAAACAATATTTTGCTTTTTAAATTTTTTCAGAATTTGAATTTAAGTATTTCGGTTACTAATTTAATTATCTATTCATTCGAATTTTTACTAAATTTAAGACCTGAAATTAAGTTATGAAAACTATTAATTTAATTACTTATATTAGTAGTAATTTATTTACTTATATTATTTAAAATAAAATTATTTTTAATTCATAAAAATTATAACGAAATTCGTCATGTAAATTAAATTATCAAAACAATTAACTTCATTAATTAAATTACTAATTTATAATTTTAATTATTTAAATGAGAATTATTTTAAATAAATGAAAATTATAAAATTCGCCCTGTAAACTAAATTATCAAAACTATTAATTTAAATACTCAAAGTTCCAAATTATGTTTTAAATGTTAAATCATTAATTATTTTTAATTCACTAGAATTTTTCTAAAACTTGAGGACACTACAAAAATAGAAATTTTCTTATCCTGTATTCGAGCCCTGAATCAGATTTTATCCATTTAATTAATATTCTGTATATAGAACATATATAACTAATTTATATTAAATTTTAAAAATAAATAATAAATAATTACGTTAATTGTAAATTAAATTGAGAAGTTTGAACATTTATGTAAGGCACATATTTATTTTATTTTACACAGTAAACAATTTCCATAAAAAAATAATTGCACGTATATATAATTTATGAGGTACAAAAACATTTACTCATTTACTGACATTGCACAGATTTCCATCTCCTTTCAACAATTAACTTTTTTATACAGTCAAACCTGACGGAATGCAACTAACTTTTCGAATTTAATTAATTTAATTTTAAATTTAAAAAAGCCATTAAGTTTTTAAATTTTATTACTGTGAAAAGTGGGAAAATATTTATTAAATTTTATTATTTTTGAAAATTCAATTGCATTCCGACAGTTTTTTCTGCTGTATTAAAAATTGAATGCAAATTTAAATTTGCATTTTGATTGTGTACGCAATTTTGGCAATGCTTCTTTTATCTAAAGGGTTTTGTAATTTTCATGCTACATTATTTTTTTCTTAAAAAACTACAATTTAATATTTTTATATATTATTATAAACGCTACACAAACATTCCTTAATTTACAATTTTTTTTTGCTTAAATATTATATAAAACTATTTAAGATTTTTCGCTTAAAAAAGACAAGACAAAAAATAGCAGCTAGATAAATAAAATTTTCCTTATCGTTTCGCATTTTTAACATATGTACAATATAATAGATTGTAAACGTTTAATAATCGTCGTAAAAATATGCAATAATTCGATATCATACATTATTTGATTAAATCTATAAACGAAATTTATCTTTTTTTCGCGATTTCTAAGAGTAATAAGATTTATATAGTAGATAGGAATTATAAAAGTACATTTCTTTCAAGAATATATTATGTATTTGTATTTTCCATTATGAAATATAATATATTTTTTTATAAAATATTTTTTTTCGTTAAAAATATTTTTTTATTTTTTCATCATAAATGTTTTCATTTTCAAAAATTATTTTATAACTAAGAAAATGTTATTTTCTTCTTGTTTGGAATTTTTCTTGTTTAAAGAAAATTTTAAAACATTAAAATGTTTATAATATATGATCGAAACAAATTTTTTTTTTCTATTTGAACGTTTGAAAATTGAAGAAACTTTAATTTTCACTAATTTACGCCCAGAACAAAAATATTTGACTCTGAATTCACTAAATTTTGTTACTTGTTTCAAATAAATTCTAACTTTGTTCAAACAACTTTCAATTCGTAAAAACTAAAATTTATTTGGTTAAAATAAATTTTTTTTGTTAAAATGAACTTTATTTTGTTAAAATAAATTTTATTTAGTTAAAATAAAATTTATTTTGTTAAAATATTTAGTTAAATAATAAATTTTATTTGGTTTAATAAAATTTCTGCTTGTTTCAAATAAATTATATTTAGTACAAATAAAATTTTTTTGAATCAAATAAATACTTATAAAAACCCAAGTAAAATTTATTTGAAAAAAATTGCATTAAACAAAATAAAATATTTTTTTACTAATTAAACTTTATTTGAAACCAAATAAAATTGTTTTCAATTAAATGAAATAAATTTTTTTTTGTTAAAATTAATTTTATTTTGTTGGAAAAAAATTTATTCACTTAAAATAAATGTTATTTGGTTTAATTAAATTTCTATTTGTTTCAAATAAATTTTACTCGGGTCAAATAAGTTTTGTTTGGATCAAAACAATTTTATTTGGTTTAATTAAATTTTTATTTGTTTCAAATCAATTTTACTTGGTGAAAGTAAATTTTATTCGGTCGAACTAAATTTTTATTTGCTTCAAACGAATTTTTATTTGGTTCCAATAAATTTTGTGATTCAAATAAAAATCTTATTAGTATAGAACAAAGTTTTTTTCTATGAAACAAATTATTTAGTAAGTTCTGAGGCAAATATATTTAACTCAAATAAATTATGTTTCGTTTGAATAAAATCTTTCTTGCTTAAGAGAATATTCATGAGATAAAAAAAATAAATGAGAATTTTATAATAATTATTCCCTGTTAGAAATTAAGTATTGTTGCGATTAATTAGGTCTCAATGCAGAATTAGAAACCGACGTCAAAAATGAGAATATATTATTTAAAAATCTATAATTCTATTTATATTCATAATATTTGTCCAAGAGTTCAAGTGTCAATTATGTAAATCACTATATATATGTACAGTTTACAAAACTTTCATTCAGCATACATTTCGTCTTATGTATATCTTGAAACTTTCTCGAAAAAATTTTTCCACTCTCATACTTTGGATTTGTTTTCTTTTCTTTTGAATATTTCTTTCTTTCAAATATTCAATGATCTGCTGTTGTAAAAAGAATCAGACTTTAGAGATCATAAGGCAGTGTCTTCGGGGTTTGATTTCATCTTCTTTATTTCTCGGTTTTTTTTTTGTTATTGCTATTTTTCTAACTATTTCTCTGCTTTTTTGCTATTGTTCTGCTACTTTTGATATTTCTCTAATTTTTTCTGCGAATTTCTTCACTTTTCTCTCAAATTCTACTCTCAAGATCATCATTTATAGGTTGTGGATTAGTAGCAGCCCATTTTTCTTTAGACGCCATTTTCTCCTTCTTTGGTATGTGTTTCAATTTTTGAACACCCGAATAGTGCTCCTCAATTTCCTTGAGTGTTCTTCCTTCTGTCTCTGGCATGATAAAATACAAAATAATCACACCGAAGAAATTGACACAAGCATTGAATACAAATGTTCCAGGTAGAGTGAACCAAATAAGCATGTACTTAAATGTATTATTTGCAATGAAACCAAAAATGTAGAACAATGAACCAGCAATGCCGGTCGCTGTACCTCGGACCTAATTGAAAAAAAAACAATAATTAATTCCCATCATGTTATTGGTGACATATTATATATTCCTTTTGCTAATAGACATCTGTTATATTTGTTGTTGTAATTAAAATAGAAAACACTTGCATACCTGCGATGAGAAGACTTCGCCTGATAAAACCCAGGGTATCAATCTAATACCCACGTGTGAAAAGAATGCCGAACCTATCAATAATGTCGTTGGGAGCCATGAATAGCGAGTTGTATTAATATGATTGTCTCTTATTAAGTAACCGTAGATTGAGGCAAATAGATAACAGACGAATGTTCCACCAACTGAGATGAAGGTTAATTTTCTTTTGCCAATTATGTGAATGACAAAGGCACAAACAACACTTGATAGGAATTCGGTTAAGCCAAGAATTACTGTTGCTGTGTATTTGTCAATTGGCGATTTTAGACCTCCGAAAATATCCACAGCAAACGTTTGCAATACACTCGAGCCATTGAATGTTGAAACGAAAAATGTTATTGCAACGAGAATAAATGGCTTGTAGAAACTTTTCTTGTTATAGTGATGTAGATTCTTAAATCTTGAATTTTCTTTTGTATTTGCCTTCATTGATTTTACCAGTTCGGTGATTTGGTGGAATTCCGCTTTTACTTCACTTGGACTTGTCCAGCCTCTTAACCAGCAGAGGGATCTTTCCGCTTCTGCTATTCTTCCTTTACCTAGAGTAGAGGAAAAGAAAAATCAGTGCATACAGAAGAAAAAAGAAAAAGAAATTACAGAATCATACTTTGAATTTGTTTGGTAAATAGTGGTAGAAATTATTTTTGAATTTACGTACTTGCTAACCAGTAGGGACTTTCTGGTACAAAGCAAAGTGCACAGAAGCAGAGCACTGGATAGAGAATATTAATCACAGCTGTCGTTCTCCAACTGACTAGACTTCCAGTTAACATTTGAAGAAATACGCCTAGAATCACTGTCATTGTGGATGTTGCCGAGAGCATTCCTCTGTAGGTTGGTTCGGTTATTTCTGCAACATATGTCAGTACTGGTGCTTCAGAGAGACCACCAGTCAAACCACTGAGTACCAATGCAGCAAATATCATTGACATATTGAAGGAAAAGTAAAAGATTATCCACGATACAATGAATGGCACCGTCATCATCATCATCGTTCGTTTTCTGCCGAAAGTCTGCGATATTGGACCACTTATGAAGCAACCAATCGGTACCAGAATTAAATTAAGACTAGCTGAAAGACAACATGGAAAATACAAATTAATTTGATTAAGGACTTCTGGCATCCACTTGATTTTTGAATTTCAATTCCAACATTTTTTATGATCTTGAAACTTGCATCCAGTTGTTGTGATAATTGGTTGCAAACACAATTTCTGTAAATTTTAATGTGGGTTTGAATCCAAAACAAATTGTTTAGCTTCCAAATTAAGGATTCCTGATGGGTACAAGTTGCTATTACAATAGCTTATGGCTAATAGTCATAAGCTAAAATTGGGTTAATTAATAAAGAATAATAATCAATTTTGGGATCAAAATTAGTTAATGATTAGGAATGTACGAACCTATCCATGTTTGTTCCACAAAGTTGGCTTTCAATTCAATTCCTTCTGTCAGTGCCGGGACTAAAATTGTCGAAAATCCCAATGTGGTACCAAAAGTGAGAAGTAGCAGATTTTTTGCACCCACCGCGAGAAATTGAGGTAATGCTCGTTTGAATTTATTAACAGTCATAGGGTCCTCAACTTGACCGTTCGCCTCCATTGGATACACTTTTTCCCCATTACTGGAAATCGTTGACAAAAATAAATTAGGCGAATAGAATAAACGAATTAAAATAGAATTGATCTATCATGATGAAATGGGACTGAAGACCTCAACTTTTTTGAAAACAAAAAAATGATACGACTGTTTTTTTATTATTGATTCAAAATCGTATTCTTTATAACACTCGTCCATTTTAAGTAACAAAATTAATTTCTTAAAAAATTAACCACCAAAGTAAGAAACATAGGAATTGTTTCGGTTATAGATGAATTTAAAATGGAATTTTTGTTTTTAATCTTTCGTTTCGAAATTTTTTAATTTCAATTTAAAACGTTGCGGACGTCAGCTGCTTCATTATAACGAAGTAAATACGTTTATAATTTTAGGAGGAGTTTTCTTGAGAAAAAACTGAATAAATTAGTGCGGATTTCGAAAAAGAGTTTATTTAATGTTGAACTTTTCTCGTATCTTTTATTTTTAATTCATTATAATGTCATTGAGTAATAACGAGCAAGGTGATTTTTTTTCCTTCGCCAGAAACTATTTCCTGATGTCTCTAAAGCTATACATATATAGATCTTGTAATTTGCATTTTATGTAACTGAGTAAATGTCCCCTGATAAACATGAAGTTTGCATAATATTGCGATGGAAAGACTTTCTGACAAATATTTGTTTATGCTGACATTAAAACTAATTAAAAGTAAAAAAAATGCTCTTGGTAGCTTTAACTGAGGAAAAATTTATCGCTTAGAATTTTTTTCAGTAGTTAATTAGTTAATGAATATTATATTAATAATAAAAATAATAATTATTATTATTAATAATAATAATAAACCTAGAGAAAAGTTTACCTTTTAATTATAAATTAATAAAGAAAAATCTTTATTAATAAAACATTTGGTTCAGTATTACAAAAAATTAGTCAAAATAATAAAAATAATATAATAACAATAATAATAATAATAATATGGTAATAATAATAATAATAATAATAATAATAATAATAATAATAATAATAATAATAATAATAATAACTAAAAAAAAGTGTTGTGGGAGGATTAAGCTAAAAAATCAAAAACGCCTAGAATTTAAAAAATAAAAATTGTTACAAAAGACCTCGTCACTTATGTTTTTTAAATAAATAAATATTATAGTTACAATAAAAAAGAAATTTTTTAAACTACAAAAATTTTTTTTATTAATTATTTAAAAAAATGTTTAATAAAACAAATTCTAAAATTTTTGAATTATATATATATCGAAACGGTGTATTATAGAAAGTTAATATTATATTTAAGGAAGAAGTGGAATATTAAAATAATTTTTTTCTCCTTGGAGAGAAAAAATATCATTAATTATTATTTGCTCCTCCGGTAAATTGAGTTGTGTTGCGTCAAGGTACCAGTTGTTTCTGTATACATTTTAATAGTGTTGAGAGTCCTTGAATAATATACTCACACTTCAGAAAAAAAAATGAATGCTAAAAATTGAAAATTTACTGATTGGAAAAGTAATTTGGAAAAATCGTATTGGCAAATTTTATTATCGCAACTATAGAAAAAGAATGTTTTTTAAATATTTTTTTTGACTAATTTAACTAATGTAGAATTAGTAAAAATTGGTAATTTAGACTAATTGAAATTAGTCAAGTTTTTTACTAATATTTTATCTAAATAGCTTTTGTTTATGGAATTTCTATTACATAAAAATTGCAAGAAAATTTTACAAAGGAAGTAGTTTAATTTTTCCAAAGGGTTTAATTAAATTTATACAAAAAAATTTCACTTTCAATAAAATTAAATATGTAGTTCAAGGTTACAGGCTTTTCTCTTCCTGAATCTAATTTGCATTTTTTTTTCTTGATCAAGGATATAATTATTAAGAACATGGGAATCGTAACCTTGTGCAAACCATCAAATGTTTAAATTCACTCTCATATTGTAAATATCTTGCAAACTGGCAGGTTAATATATATATATATAATCGTAAATCTCAAAAATTAATTTGCCAATAAAAAAATTTCCTGTTATGATAATTACATGTCCGTATGGTTATTTATTGTATAATAATAAATAATAATAACAATCAACAATAGTCCTTAATAATAATAATAATAATAATGATTACTATTATTTTTTTATAATTATAATTAATAAATAATGAAAATAATAATAATAGTCTGATAACAAATAATTATTATTTGAATTTCCCCAGAATAATAATTATTTATTTGTAAGGCCTTTTGTACTGAATAAATTAATAAATAATCATAATTATAATAACAATGATAATGTACTAAATTAATAAGTGATAATTATTTATATGAAATTTATTTATTTATTTATTTATTTATTCATGTGTAAGCTTGTCAATACTAAATAGAAAGTACTAATAATGCAAATAAATTATTACTATTTGAAAAAATAAAAAAATTACAACTACTTTTTGGTAAAATTTAATATTCATGTAGATAAAAAACAATGGAAGTGAAAGGGAAACAATTTGTAAGCCAGCAGCATAAAAGGATTTAAATTCAAAAAGTAAGAGTGTTTACAAAACCGGTTAATGTTTGGCATTTCGTAATCAATCTAATGAAAGAGAGAGAAGGGGGAACGAATTTTGTATATAAATTTAATTATTTTTTTTAAACTGAGATTTTCCTAATAGAAAATTTTTCAATCACATTTTTTTCAATAACTACAACCCAGAGAAATATTTTATTTAAATAAAAAATTCTTTAATTAAAATTTATTTTAATCAGATAAAAGTAAATATTTTAGAAACCGCACAGTAAATTATTTCTCTTCAAGAAAAAATATTCTTAACAGAAAGAAATTTTTTGTTTCGACCAAATAAAATTTAATGCAAACAAATAAAATTTATTTGGACAAAATAAAATTTATTTAGACTAAATAAAATTTATTCGAACCAAATAAACTTTATTAGAATCTATTACAGTTCATTTTAATCAAATAAATAGATAACTTGTCACAGAGGTCACTATAAATTTTATATTTATATTTATTTGTTTTAAATAAAAAATTTTTTTTGCTGAAAGAAAATTTTTTATTGAAAATTTATTTGGACCAAATAAAATTTATTTGAATCAATTATAGTTTGTTTGTATCAAATAAATAAATAAATAAATAATTTGTCACAGAAACCACTTTAAATAACATATTTAATTGTCTTAAATAAAAAATTGTTTTTTTTAGGAAATAATATTTTTTATTGAACCAAATAAATTTTTGTTTGAAACAAATACAATTTATTGAGCAAAAAATAAAAATTTGAAACAAATTATTTACTTGGCTCTGGGATAAAATTTTTTTTTTATGGATATGTATTACATTGTAGAAAAAATTGGATTTATTAGAAATATTTAAATTGCAAAGCAGAAGAAATTGATCTTGTCAAGGTTGGAGAATTTACAGTGTTCAATAATAAGTACATTCACTTTTGATGGTTTGTTATAGAGATTGGTCACATGTTCTGCAATGGGAACATTAAACGCGTAATATCTACTCTTCCATTATATAGAGGCAATAGCCGCACGATTACGTGTATAGAGATATATAAAGTGGGCCACAATCATCAACGCAAAGTGCAAAATAAACCCCTTCTCTCACCTGCTTATAGAAGTGATTTACAAATCATTTTTTTCCTTTTTTTTTGTAAAGTTAAAATTATACGAAATTAAAATTTTTTTTTGCGAGTCTGGAAAAAGATATACACCCAGAAAAAATATTTATTTGACTCGGAGTCAACTGGACTCTTTATTTATTTCAAATTGAGATTTATTTGATTTAGATAAAAATTTATTTGGTTCAGATGAAAATTTATTTCGTTGAAAGAAAAATGTATTTGGTTCGAAGAAAAAATTTATTTGCTTCAAACAAAAAGTTTTATTTATTTGGAATAAAATTTGTATTTAAAATAAATAAATAACCTAGTTTTTCTGAGGCAAATATACTTTTAATTAATTCAAATAAATTCTATTTGGTAATTATAAAATTTTCCACTGGCTGTATTTGATTCAGCCAACAAAAATTTTATTTTGTTTCAATTAAATTTCATTAGGTAATTATTTATTAAGTTCAAATAAAATTTTATTTGGTTCGAGTAAATTTTATTTGTACCGAATATAATTGTATTGATTTCAAATAAATTCTATTTGATTCAAATGCAAATTTCATTTGTGTGGAATAAAATTTTTAATTGTTTTAAAATAAATTTATTGTTGTACGAATAAAAATTTTATTTGTGTCAAATAAAAGTTTTCTCGTTTGAATAAAAATTTTATTTGTATGAAATAAAATTTTTATTTAAAATAATTAAATAATTTATAAGACTCGGAGGCAAATATACTATTATTAAAATTAAAATCATTAAAATTTTTCTCTCGGTGTGTAAATTTAAAATAAACGGAATTCAAAAATTTTTTTGTAAACTTAAAATCAAACGGGAAATTAAAATTAATGTTTCCGTAAAATGCTAAAGTATTTGAGCCTTAATAATTGGTGTATATTATAAATAAATTGAAAATTTTATGTTCAAGAGAAAATTGTATTACAATTTATTTTAATACAAGGCAATTTTCTCTATGCTAATTAAAACATCGTACGGTGAAAAGAATTTTTTTTTAATTCCATTAACCGATTAGTTGTTTGTTATCAAATAAATATATACTTGAAGTAAATAATTTTTACTTAAATCAAATAAATTTTATTTGAAACTAGAATTTTAGTATTCAAACCAATAATTTCAAAATTCGAAGCAAAAGATCGTTTAACTATGGAAAAATGTATATTAATAAATAAATAAATAAAATTAATAAATAAATTAAAATAATAAATTTATAATAAAATAAATGTTAGATAAATAAAAACAATAAATAAAAAATAGTAAGTAAAATGAATTAACAAATAAAATACCGTTAAATAATTGTCAAATTAAAACAAGAGCGCATTTAAAGAAATAATTATTTTAATTTTTACAAACGCGGAAAAAATAAAAAAAATTATTACTATTTACAAAGGGAAACACAAACATACAATTTTTGCAATAAATTTTAATTGCTTTTGAAGAATAAACCTTACTAATTTTCACTAAGATTTACTCCGCGGAAATTGTGAAAAAATTGTCGCAGAAAATTGTAAAAAATAAGATTTTAATTTTACGGAATTTTCTTTAAAATATTTTGAACCATAAAATTAGAAATTATCAACAAGAAAAAAATAGATTAAAACTTATTTGTAGTCTACTGAAAAAAAATTGATTTCTATTTTTTGTTAAAGTAAATTTACATTTTTATTTCCATGAAAAACTTTAATAACTGATCATTACTATTAATAAAAATTAGTTAATACTAGAGGCAATTAATTTTCCAAATTATTCCATGACCTTGCTTAAATTCAAAATTTCGCTACTTTAGAGAACATTGATAATGAATTTGACAACGGATTATTTATCAATCGTGATAAAAAAAGATTAGGATTACATATATATATAAAAATCATCATATATTCTCCTTATCTGAATAATTCCGCATAAGCTTCTTTTACAATCGTTTAACAAATTACAAAAATAACGCATACTAATTGTGCATATTACTATAGTCATTACGTAAATTGAAAAATTAAATTTGAATTTGAAAATAAATTCTCTATATTTTAAATAGATATATTGGAACATATTTATTGATATTATGATTTTAATAATTCTTGTCGCTCTTATATTTTGGTATTCGATTAATACTAAAAAATATACGTTTATTTAAGTCAAATAAAATATATTTGGTTTAAATAATATTTTTCTCTGGGCGTACATCAAATTAAAAATTGTAGACCAAAAAATTAACAAGGAAATTATTTTTTTATCCATATTTTTGGTAACGATTCTTTGCAATTTAATGTAGTTTCAGGTGAATAGGATTTAATTAATTTATTTTTATTAAATTTGCAAATTAATAGAAAAAAATATAAATAATGAGATAAAGAATAATTACAAATAAAAAAATAAAGAAAGAAATCTTTTGAGAAATTAATCAGTAAAAGGTAAATTTAATCGTACTTGTTTGGAAAGTAAAATATTTTTAGAAATACAAAAAAAATTCGAGACATTTAAGAGTATATGTTTAGGGAAAAAAAACGTTTTGTTGATTAAAGATTACTTTGTTCGGAGCCCCACTTTCTTCTTTAATAACAATTCTTCTGTTCAATACAAAAAATACAATGTAAATGTGTATTTTTAAAAATATTTTCCTTTTTAAAAACTTTGTGTTTTCAAAAATTGAAAAAAATGATTTTTTATTATTGTTGTTTTTATTATTATTATTATTATTATTATTATTATTATTATTATTATTATTACTACTATTTATTTATTTATTTAACAAAACGAAACTATTATAAACTTTTTTTCATTCACTATAGAATTCACTATATACAAAATTATTTTTTTTAAACTTGTTTATAATATATGAAAAAACAAACAATGTGAGAAATAATAAAATTGAGTTACACTTTTAAAGACATTTACTTATTTAAATAAAAAATGCACTTTATTTAAATATTTTTCTATCAGTCACGTATTTTCCTTTTGAAATGGAAAAATTAGATATTCTAATCGAGAAAAATATAACAATTGTAATTCTCGTGTCGAAGAATCGATTTTTTTATCAATTTAAGTATAAAAATTAATTTTTTGACCATTCTCTTTAATAATAGGGAATAAGTAAAAAAAATAGGTGAAAAATAAGTTGAATAAATAAATAAATAAAATTTGAAAAAATTTGTTTTTGAAATAATTAACATTTTTTATTTAATAATTTTATCTCCCATTTTTTATTTCTTTATTTTAATTTAATTTAAAATTTAATTTTAATTCTATTTTCTAATTTTTCATTTATGTTTTTAATTTTATTTTGCAATTTTGATTTCTTTATTTCTATTTTTTATTTAATTTTATTTCATTGTTTTCATATAGTAAGTCAACGAACGTTAATAAAGTACCGGCAAAGAGCAAATGCAATTAAATTGTATTTTTTATTCAAATGCTAAAAAAAGATATGTGAGGGAAAATTTGCACTTACCTGTTAAAATTGTCGAAATTCTCCAGTTGAGTCATTTTTCCAAAAAAATAATTTTATTTTTACAATCCGAAACACTTGACAAATTTTGTAAGACACCAGTGATTTTTCGATTAATTAAACTGTTCTATTTTTTAACAACCATTTATTGACTTATTAATTATTAATCAAAATGTACTTGAAAATAAAAAATAGTCCTTAAAATTCAAAATATAAAATTCTAATTCGTTTAAATTTCATTTCACCGTCGAGAATATTTTTTTTAACACTGAAATATTTTTTTATAATTTATATTTTTTATGTATTTTTTATTTTCGTGTATTTTTATTTATTTAATTTAGTATAATTTCATTGATTTATTTTGTATAATTTTACTTATTTATTTACTTATTTAATTTAGTTTATATATTTTTATTTATTCATTTAATTTATTTATTATATTTTTATTTAATTATTTTTTTTAATAATTAAAGAAACTTTGACAACAAAAATTTTGTTAAAAACTCAAAAACACATTTGTCGTCAGTTGAGAATTATTTTAAATTTACAACAGAAAAAAATGTAAAATTAAGTTTTTCGCGGTTTTTTTTTATAAATTTTGCCCGAGAACTGTTAGTGGAATGAAGGAGCCCCATCCTCTATTTGAAAGTAACTCCAAGTTTTACTTTCTGTTACTCCCACTCTTTTGCACGTACCCCACTTTATTTTTCATCTTCTATACTTTATTAGATATAGATATAAATGTCCAAGAATCTATAATTTATAAAATTTAATCCCCCATTTCACGTGATTTCTAATTTCTGATTATTTTATGTTGACAATAAAATTTTTTTCACCTCATTGAAAATCAATTTTTTACAGTAATTTCTAGTGAGAGAGTACATATAATAATCTTCTTTTTCTTCTTCAATAAAGATTATTTTCTCTTCATTTATGTTTGCACTTTGATTCTATTAATCGGTGAATTTTTTTATGACGACAACTTTTTAATTTTCTATTAATTTATTTTAATTTATTTATTTTTAACAAGGGCGCAAATTTTTCGAATTTATATATTTTTTTTAAATTCGATTCTAGAATATTTTACTTTAACATAATATTTGTATTTTTATTCTTATATTTTATTTATTTTTCTGTATTTACATTTATTTGTTTATATTTTTCTTACATTTATTTACTTATTTATTTTAAGTAAATATATTGAATCTCATTTAATTGTAAATTAATTTTTTTATTATATATTTTTTTATTTATATATTTTTTATTTATATATTTATTTTCTGAAAATTATTTATTTGTTTAAAATAAACTTTGTTTGGTTGAAGTAAAACATTTCTCTTTGTAAATTTTTATTTACATTTATTTACTTATTTTTTTAATCAAAATTAAAAGAAATTATTTATTTAAATTAATTTATTTTTGTTTATTATTTATTTATATCTTTTTCTATATTTATTCATTTCTATTTATTTGTTGATATTAATTTATTTTGAATCACAATGTATTGAATCTAATAAAAAGTATATAATAATTATATGTAATACAGAAAATTACCGCGATAATTTACGAAAAAATTTAATCTTTTATTAATCATCAAAAGATGTATCAGGAATCTGCTACTAAATTATGTTCGAGTGACCTGTAATCTCGAATCGTTTGATCAATTTAATGGCAGATAATTTGATATTACTCCTCATTGTTTCATTTTCAAATATAAACAAATAATTACAATAATAAAAATAATTATTTTTCTATTCCAATATTTTTCTCACTTTATGGAAAAATTTTTCAAATATTTTCTATTTTCAATAACTTAATTTTCGCATGAATTTTTTTTTATGTTAAAGTTTCACTTTGTCGCATTTTCTCCTCTAGTTGAAAAATATTTTTACATATTTATTCTCTTTTCACGTGATAAAAAAAATAAAAAACAAAATTTTTATTTGTAAAAAAATGTTTAATTTAACTAAATTAATTTATTGACTGAATGCAATTAATTGATGAAAATTAATTACGATTAATATAATTACTCAAATTAATTAATTTATTCACTTATTAATTTTCTCATAAATCTAATTAGTCTAATTGAAGAATAAATAAAAATACAAAAAACAAACCAATCAATCGAATTAACTGTTGGAAAAAGCTTTCAGAGAATATTTTTTTTAAATTGAGATGAACTTTTAATGCAAACGGATCGATGAGGGATTTTTATTAATTGACAATAATAATTTTCTATTTGGAAAATGAAATTTCGAAGGAAATCAATAAGTGCGAGAATTTTGAGCCTATATGAAATTTCTGCAAAATCCGTATTTAATTTAATGCACGATTAATCTGTTTTCCTTAAAAAAAAAACAATTTCCTGGTATTATCTCTAAATATAAAAATTCCCTTCTTTTTATCGTCTTCGAAAAAAAAAATTTTAATCTTCCTTCTAACTATACTGCAAATTTTATTTAGGCTTTTTCAATGATAAGGTGCAGTTCTTATTTGAGTATAAAGTGAATTTGACCCAGTTTTAGTACTTAACAAACCAATCATCGTTATCGAAGGTTAGGGTTATATATGGAGGTTAAGAGAGACAATATAAATACAAATCTATGATTAAATTACAATGACTCGCATCTAAATGTCCCTATAAAATGCCCTTAAAGTGAAAATCTATTTTTAAAATTTCGAAAATTTAATTTCTACTCAGTCCGAAGAAATTTTATTTTTCACTTTATTGGAAATAAATATTGAATAATTAATTAAAAGTAAATAATTAATGAAAGACATTGAAATACATTAATTGCCATTTAAGAAAACTAAAATTTATTTGGAATGAATAATTTTTTTTAACATAGATAAAATTTATTTTCAAGAAATAGAAATTTTATTCGAAGCAAATAAAATTTATTTAAAACAGATGAATTTTGTTTTTTAATCAAAAGAAATTTATTTTAAACAAATATAATTAATTTGAAACAGATTACATTTTTTTGGAACCAACAAAAAGTTTATTTGCAACAAATAAAATTAATTTGAAACAGATACAATTTTTTTGAACCAAAAGGAATTTATTTGGAACAAATAAGTTTTATTTGAACCAAAAGAAACTTTTTTGAAACGAATTTTATGGATTTATTTGTGAGCGAATAAAATTTATTTGATATAAATAGAAATGTTATTTCAAATTATGGATTTATTTGGAACAAAATAAAATTTATTTAAAACAAATAAAATCAAGGATTTATTTGTAATTTGTAATTGTTTGAAATTAAGGATTTATTTGTAACGAAATTCAATTTATTTCAAAGAAATACAATTTTTTTGAACCAAAAGAAATTTATTTGAAATAAAAATTTAATTTATTTCAAATAAAAAGATAATTTTTTTTTTATTTTATTTATAATCGCAGTGAAAATTTATTTGAAACAAATAAAAAAGTTTAGTACACTTTGAGTCAAATATATCTTTCTTCGGAATTTGTAAACTTAACTATTTTATTCCATAATATGTTACAAGTATTAATTTTGGAATTTGTAATAAAGAAAATAACGAATAGAAATTAATTGAAACTGGAAAAAATTTCTAATTCGATTTTTTAATTTATGAGAGTCATCTGGACTACTTTGATTTTCCTCTGATTGATGAAACTGACGCATCATTTATTAGATACGAAGAAGTCAATAACCGCTTACAATTTGTTCCAGGTATATTTATAATCCTCTTAAATTGCAATGCAATTTACTTTTTCATCTAGTAATCTCTGTTGATTCACTATTTTATTATGCATATTTTTAATCTCCGCAATATTCTCTCGATAGATAAGAACTTCTCTATTTATTCTTTAAATTATGTTTTCATAAAATTAATAACTAACTTTATTTGAGAGAAAAGAAAAGAAGTTTTATTTCTGAGGATTTTCGTCGATACAAAGTTGATAATTTTTCGCAATCTCTTCTTAGAATTATTAATGCGTTAGTGAATAAATTCACAGGTATATTGTTGCTCTCGATTATTTATTTCGCTGATAAAAATCAGAACTTCATTCGCAATTTGTTATCTTTATTTTTTTTTGTTCCTTTAGAAAAATAGTTCTTTAATTCCCTTCTATTCTTCTATTTCATTCTTCATTGTAATTGCGTGAAAATTATCATTATTCGAAGAAAATTAAAATTAGAACGAAGTATTAAGAAAGTAAATTGAATCGAAAATGATAATTCATTACGAACAAGTTTATTTTATAATTGAAAAATAATTTTTATTTTAATCGTGAACTAAACGTGACAAGGCTTTTTTTTGGAAAAATACTTTCTCTTTTTACAATAATTACGAAATTGAAAAATTAAATACTAAAAACTAATTTACTCGTGCTTTATTATGTTTTTAATTTTTTATTTTGCAATTATATAATTTTTATATAAACTTTTGATATTTATAATTTGAAAAATTAAAATATTTATTATAAAGAAGTGTGTGTGTGTGTTTAAAATTTTAATAATATTTAATAACATATTCAAGGCACTAACAGACCACAATTTTTTTTTATCGCTCATTTCTAAGCCGTAATAAACAAATATTAAATGTTTCGCAAATTTTTGTTTGAATATTAAAAGGTTTTCATTAACTTCAGTCGGGGAACAAAATAAAAATATTGCACACGCAATTTAAACAAAAAAGGAACTAATAACAGTTTTCACACATTAAATAATTTATGTTCTACAATATTGAAAAGCGTTGACGTGTTAAAAATTATTTAGTTACAATAACGCTTATTTTCTAGCTCAACATCACAGTCAAGAATTATTAATATTTCCAATAAAGGTTGAAAATACATTTTGGGGACTATGTTCTTTTTATTAAATTTATTTTAGCTGCCTTTATTCGCCTCTTCCAAATACGGAAACATTTACGCAACAATAGAAATTTGAAATTATTTTTTTAAAAAAAGTCTCAGAAAATGTGGAAAAATTATTCAATAATCTAAAAATGTATTTCAGCTTCAGTTATGATTTGTCACTGCAAATGCAAAATATTTAAAAATGGAATAAATGAATGAAACTTAAGTTTTAAATGTCATTTCAAAAATGTTTATCGTGAAAAAAGAAGCGAAAAATGAACAAAATGGCACAATATTTATTCTACTTTCTTTGAGAAATGAAAGTGAAACAATCTCGAAAAATTGATCAAAAAAGAGAGAAAAAATGCAGAAAAATGTCGCTCTTTATAGATGTTTCATATTTGGAAATGCTTCTTAATTTAAAAAAAATAGCGTAAATATATTTACGAAAATTCGTATAATAATAATAATTTATCGTAGAAAATACATTTACAGTTTTCTCACCGCCAATAGCATAGCCTTCAAAATATATATCTACTAAAATTCTATTCTTACTCATTAACATTATTTTTACATTTTTTTTTAATATCATTTTTCCATTATCTGCGACGGATTCAAGGAATTATGTTAAATATTACAATTATATTATTATTTGTATAAGTTATATATCAAATTTTGTGGGATCAAAATAATAAATATATAATTGAATAAAATTTTCAAAGTCATTTGCATATTTAAAAGTCAATTTTGATACTTTTACATTCTTACGCTCTATAAATGAAAAAGTATCAAGTAAATATTTTTTTCATTTTTTTTCAACTTTCTTTTTTTTTGACAAAAATACGATTTATTTTAAATTAGATTTTCTAAAAATTGTAGATTTATACAATTATATATATATATATAAAAAAAACAATTATTGAAAATATCTTTGAGACGATATTTCCATGAGGTGGTGCTCGATTTGATATTAATCAGCATAAAATCCTTAAAAATAGAAGACTAAAAGCCTCTTAGATTTCGATGTTAATTAACTTTGGATAAAAAGTCTTTTTTCTTCAGTTGCGCAATTATGTTGTTTTGTTTACAAAATTTTTAATCCATCTTGTCTGAGACAAGGGGAAATCTAACTATTCTTAACTGTCTACCAAAGTCACATATAACACTATCGCGAAGTGGCAACATTTGTTTTATAAAGACACTATTGTCCTTGTGTCCTAATCTCACTTCTCGAACAGGTTCTCCAGTTCTTACGTCCCAAATAATTAAGGAACCCTGAAATGAATTTTTATTATAATTATAATTATTATTTCTCTTTACTGTAGTTTAATTAGAATTTTTAGAATTGCAGAAATTTTAGTTGAAAATTATAAAAAATAATTGAATTGAAATTATTTAATTAATTTTGTAACAAGTAATGTCAGTAAAAATTCTTAGGAATTACTGAATTTAAAATGATGAAAAAAGTAGCTTTTTTGAAAATATAATTGAAAATTGTCACGTTATTTCAATAACTTTGAGATTTAATTCACTATTAATTAAATTTATTAAGATTTTATTCATTAGAAAATTAAATCTCTTAAGATTTAATTTCTTATTAATTAAACATGTTGGAATTTAATTAAAAAAGGGGAAAAATCGAGATACCTGAGTACTTGTTATAAGTAAATGATGAGTTAGCATAACAAGTTGTAAGCACAACGAAATCCTCTGCGATGGTAGGGCGTGTAATAAATGTCCCTGAAAACGTTCCCAAACACAAAGTTTTTCATCAAGACCCATACTGATAACGTAAGAGGCGGAACAAGTTATTGATGCAACTGCGCCATCGTGGGCTTGAATGCTGTACATACACGTTCCTAAAAATATTGAAAAATCACATTAGAAATTATTTTTTTTTGTCAAACTTCTTAAATATCGAAGACAAAAAGCAAAATTTGAAAATTTTGCCAGATTTTTATTATTATCAAAGAAAACTTTTTTGATTTAAACAACTTTTTTTTTAAATCGAAAACCCTCCGCTCCGTTTATTTAAAGGAAAAATTTATTTCGAAAGAAACAAAACGAATTTGAGAGAAACTGTTTTCTCTAAATTAACAGAAACTCTTTTCTGTAAAAAAAAGAATACTAAATTATTTTTCAAAGCATTCTTTTTGGAATATTTTTAGTATTCTTTTAAGTGTTGTTTTAGTATTCTTTTCAATATTGTTTTAATTTTCTTTTCAATTGTATTTTAATTTTCTTTGTTACTAAAAAGAAAATAGTAACAAAAAAAAAAATAGTAGAAAAAAAGGAAAATACCAGTGAGAAGATCCCAAACGCAGAGTAAACCATCTTGAGATCCACTTCCTGAAGTCATTGGATTTATTCTGTCTATAAAGAGACAAGAAATAGGCCCACAATGACCGTGTAGAGTATATAAGGGAAGTTGATCCTCAACCCTGTAGACTTTAATGGTGTGATCTTGACTTCCGGTTAAAACTCGTCCACCTTCACTATCGAGCACTGTTATCACTTGCTGATGCGCTCGATGAGAACATAATTTTATACATCGTAAATCCTCCACGGATTGTGATGTATTATTTAAATCCATCGGTGAGCCCGCACTTCCCGTTCTTACATGCGCTGAAAAGTCAAATTAAAAAATGAATTCAACCAATTCAATCATTCATTAAAAATTAATTTAATTTAGTTTTATATTCTCTTTGGGTTTTATATTCTTATTTTGGTATTTTTACGATGTTTGGAACGTTCAAAACTTTAGGAACAACTTTTTAATATTTAACCAAAAGTTAAAATTGTATTAAAAAAAAAATTTACTCACTTCGTCTGTATGACGTGAAGCCCCAATCTATTTGTTGCCCCTCGCTATAACTTTCGAGTTGCAAAAAATCTAGAGATCCATTTAATCTAGCTACTATGACTCTATTGCCAATGAATTTCACTGCTGAGATTCCTAATCCAGATGCATCGTCAAATAAGCACTGAAAATAAAATATTTTTGCGAACAATTTTAGAAAAATTTGCCATCAGTCTGCTATTTAATAATTATATTTTGATAATAGAAAAATAAAATAGAAATCAAAGTAATTAGGAACTATCAACTTTAATAATTAAGCTTAAAGATTAATCAGAAAAAATTTTTTTTGTTCTTTCTCACCTTAAATCTGCCTGTCGTGCCTTCCCAAAATTCCAGTGTCCCATTGGCACAACCGACGACAATTAAATTCTCCTGATAATCAATGCACCATATTTGAGGCACGTACGACATCTGCGATGACTTATCAACACTCAAAGAAATGACACTGTCTGTTAGTTTATTGACTTTCGATAAATTTTGATTTCTCTGCTTTGTATCGTCACATCTGTGTAATTCCCTTAATTTCCTGTGATCGTCAAAGATCTGTTTGTACTGCTCGCCATAATCAAAACCACGGTCAGAATTCTTTTGAATTGGCGAATATTTCATATTTGAAAATTTAGTATTAATAGCCGGCCTCAAGTCCGGTAGATCTAGTGTTTGATTAACAGTTTTACGCTTTTCGGAAGAAACATCATTAATTTGATAATCGCCCGTTGTATTGCCGAACGAGTGCCTCTTGTTTCGCAATTCTTGACTCATTTTCGAATATGTATTCAATTCGTGAGACGATTTACGCTTATATATTGAATTTGAATTCGAAGGAAAATTATAGGAATTTGCGATAATTTCCATTTCGCCTCTGGATGGTGGTGAACCACTCTCGTAGTCTGACATTAGATCGTCTTGATCTTGTGTTATGTTTATTAGCTCCTTTTGGGGCATTGTGAAAAATTGACGACGATCGACGAATGACAGTTGTTCGCCTGATATTGTGTCCCAAACTCTTATGTGTCCGGCTAAACAACTACTGGCGACGGTATTGCCATCGGTTGCGATGCACTCGACTTCTTGAACGTGACCATCGAGTACTAAGGGAACGGCTTCGAGGACAAGTTGAGTTGCCGAATCTGATATTTTTTCCTGATTATGCCAACTGGCTCGCCATTCGGCATAATTTCTGGTGCAAATGCAACGGTACAGCACTACCATTGTATAGGCGACGACAATCACGCTCACCGAGCAGAGTAATGCTGCTAAAAATATTTCCATTGGACTTGTTGGTATAAATGGTGCATCGGTGTTGAATCCACGAACTTCAGATCTTGTTGGCAATTCCATATCTGAAATTAATTTTTTTTATGATTAAATTTAATTATTAAAAAAAAATTATTAATTATAAAAAACTTAAAGACTAACGACAAAAACTTTTATTCAAAAACTGAAGAGATTCGAATTTTGATATACAATCTTTTCAAAGTAAAATAAAAATATGCCTCGGATTGACTTTAAAATCCAAACAAAATTATTTTAATCGATTTACCAAAAAAGTAAAAAAATATTTTAATTCTTTCAGATTTTTTATACGAATTTGGCTATATATTTAATTTCCTTTTAATTATTTCCAGAATATTTTTTAACTTGTTCCCTTATTTTGATAATTTCCATTCTAACTTTTTCCAAAAATATAAAATTTGACGAAATTTACAACCTTTTGACAATTTTTCATTTAATTACTTTTAGGAATCTAATTATTGTCAAAAATTGTAATTACAATTAAGTAAAATTTTAATTCAATTTCAGTAAAATTGTAAATTAGAAAAATTTTTTAAACTTAAAAAAACTTAATTTTTGTAAAATTTCTGAATTTATTCATTCAAAGTTCAAGAAACTTCTTAAACAAAAAATTTCAATAGTTTCACTGAAGTTAAAACTGTTTTTAAATTTTAATTTCAAACTCTGTGAAATTTTATTATTTTTCGAAGTTGTAAGCATAAATCTTCCAAAATTTAATTAATTTCTAGAATTTTTTACTAAAATTCTTTTTTAAATCAATTATTTAAAAAAAATTAGAGAAATTTATTAGAAAATTTAATTATTCAAAAAAGTTTACTTTAAAATAAAATTTCAATTTCAATTGTTTTTAATACAATCTTACAGAATTTCAATTATCCAAAGCTTTTTCAATTAAACTTGTATTCAAAAATTCTAAACAATTACGAAAAAAAAGAAATTTAAAAAATTAAGTTGAAAATAAATTTGAACAATTTTTTCAAAATTTCAAACACAATTCAAAGAAATTGAAATAAAAATTTTTTAAAGTTTTAAATTTTAATTAAAATTATTTAAAATGCAAATCTTAAAAAATTTGAAATTAAAAAATTGTGAAATTCAATTATTTCTAACAAAATTTTTTCTAAAACTCTTCCAGTATTCAATTTTTTTGTTATAATTTTTTATCTTAAATTCATTGTTTTATCAATTGTTTTTAGTAATTTTTTTAGAAACTTCTTGGAGAATTTAATTATTAAAAAAGGAGAAAATGAACTGAAAATACCGTTTAAATTATAATTAATTTTGTCAATCAAACATTTTTTGTTTGTTTTTATTCAATTTTAAAAATTTTCGTTTTTTTTCATATTCAAAAATTTAATTCATTTTAAAAATTTTTATATGAAACTTTTTTAAAAGAAATAAATTGTTTATATTCTCGAAATTTAATTTTATTTCCAAAAGTTTTTAGAAGTTTCAATTCAAATTATTTTTTGGAAAAATAAAAGCAAAGTTCAATTGAAATACAATTTAAAATTCAATTGTCTCTGATTCAATTTAACAAAATTCGATAACAAAAAATATTTGAAATTTCCAATTTTATATTCGAAGATTTAAATAATTTCCAAAAGATTTTATATGAAACTTTTTGAAGAAATTGAATTATTCAGAATTTTGATAATTAAATTGTTAACCAAAAATTTCTACTATTTCCAAGATTCTAAATCTTACAACATTTAATTTTCAGAATTAATAATTAAAATTTTTCTCTAAATTGATGATTTTTAATTGAAATTTAAATGCAAATGTTTATAAAATTTTCATTTCATAAAAAAATGCCTCATTTATTTGCAACATGTGAAAGAAAGTCAAAATAGTGACATTTCTTGAAAATAAGTCGAAAACATTGTCTTTTTTTAAAATAGTCTGAAAAAGTCGAAATAATCATCATCCGAGGCTTGAATTAATGTTCCCAGAGTTTCGTACGTTTAAATGAACGATAATAAACTTTATTTTTATTAATTTCTGTTTTATTACAAGGATACTTTTTTGTATAAAAATAATAATTTTTAACTAAGTAGATGTTTAATTTTAATTTATTTTTCGAGAAAAGCAAAAAAAAAATGTTTTCGTTCATTTCAACGTTCGAAGCATGAGAAAAATTATAGAATATTTTTACTACTTGGATATTTTTTTTTTTTTTGGTATACGAACCGGAAAAATCGAGAGGATCGAGAGCGGCTGTCGCTAAACTTTGCCATTGAAATTGTTGAATATCATTAGGATTGCTTATCTGTTTTGCTATCTGAGGACTAATTGCATATGATAGTTTAATTGTGGGAAGAATAATCATTTGTTTGCCAGCCATTGATATATTGTACATGGATAGTATTGTCGACCAATGATATAATGAGAGACGATTCCAAGGTGGAAAATCGACGGCTCGCAATTTGTTCAATTCCTCCGTTATATTCTTCGTCTCGTAATTCTAAAAAGAAAATTTTTAATACAATTTTGTTCTAATTTTATTTTAAATACTATTTTCTGGCAATTCTCTCCTAAATACTATTTTCTGGTAATTTAATTCGAAATACTATTAATTCAATTTTCAAAGATGCTAATTTTTTAAAATAGATGGAAAAATATTTTGTTTTGTATTTTAAATTAATTTTCATTAGTGTTTTTAATTGTACAAAAATTTGTTGATTAAAACTTACTTGATCGCGTAAGTGATTAGGCGGCATGGTGCTGGATGTCAAAATCGGTTTCACAGTGCTCATTTCAACAAAATTATCCAACATGTGCGATTTTTCGATAGTATCCGCATCAATGTCGTTATCGTGTTTCAAATTATCGCTCAAATGAATCACATGCTCGACAATGCCCGAATTGTAAATAATCATACTGATCCAAACCACCATCCAAACCATAAATGCTCGTTGAAATATTCTCGTCCTCGCCCAGAGATGAACTAATTTGAGACGTTTGGGAATTTTCACCAAAGGCGTCGTATTCTGTGTATTTGGCGCAATAACATTCGTTGGTCCAACGACGCCATTTAATTTCGGGTGTGACTTGGAGCGAAAAATATTTGGCTTCTTATTCGATATTATTGTTGTGAACGGCTGCTTCCTTAAGTACGGATCATTGGCAAAATGATACTTTGAATTTTGAACAGAAAATTCCGATCTCTTAATATCGAATGCAAGAATTGTTGAGAAAAACACCATTTGAAGGAAGAAATCACTCAAAAGTCCAACAATGGCGAATATGGAGAATTCCTGTATTGCTGGGACGAAGGTGAATAAGCCGATTGTTAAAATAGTGACTTCGGTGAGAATGTTTTTTGTTATTGACCATCCTTCCTTTGATAGACCTTGAGCGACGCGAATTTTCACGTCTAAATTCGACGGTGTGCTGACGACACTTTTCGTTAGGACTAAGACATTTTCCAAGCCGACTATTATCACTAGATAGGGAAATACTTCTTTGCCACTTAGACTGAGTGTTAGACCGAAAAAGAAGCAAACGCCGACGGTCATTGATAGGGATGAGATCACTGTGATTGTCGCACTAAATGCTATGCCGAATTTTGATTTTACTATCTCGATTTTTCTCACTGAGAAATATACGTAAACGAATAGAGCGACAAATGTCATTGTCAGGGGGAAAAAATCACTGTAATTGAATTCTCCTGGATAAAGTATGTGCAATGTTTCGTTAGCAAGCGGTGGATTTGTGGCGTTTTTATCTTCGGACTGATGTAGAGAGTAGTAGTTTGTCAATCTGCGTTTTAAGCCGTCTATGTATCTGAAATATCGGATGTAATTAGTATTTTTCGAATGCTTTTCTAGAAATTAATTTTATTTAACTTATGAATTTTGTAAATTAATTTTAATTATCTTTTAATTATCTTTGCGAGTTATGCAAAAGAAAATTGCTAACTTACTTTGTGTCGTGTTCTTTTAGAAATAAAGTAACTGCGTATTGTATAATTCTTTGTCGAACTCGAATAGGATGCCTCTTGATTCCCGTTTCTTTTAAACTCATTCCAAATAGCATCTCGGCAATACTTATTTTCCCCTTCTGAAGACTCTGGTTTTAAATAAATAAAAATTACTTTAGCTCCAAGTAATTAAATAACGAAACATTATTTAATTAGTAGTATTATTATTAAACTAAACAAAAACAGAAATAAAATAAAATTCAGGTTTCTTATAAAATGCTTCAAGACAATTCAATTATTTTCGAAAATTTTAGAAAAATATTTCGCAAGAAATCAATTATTTTTACAAATTATAAAATTATTCGCTGAAATTCAAATATTTTCAATAACTACTATTTTAGTAACATTTCTCAAACAACTACAATATTATTCTAGAAAAAAATTAATAAAATTCAATTATTAACATAAGTAACAAAATTTTTACAGGAATTCAACTATTTAAAAGAGAATATTGGAGAAAAATTTTCAAAATAAATTAATTATTCAGAATATTTTAATAAAATTTGTTCAAAAAATTCAACTATTTTTTATAAAATTTTGATAAGCATTTGATTAAAACAAAAAATAATTTTCTTAAAAAGTAACATTGATGGCAGAAATTAAATTTTTTCCTACAATTTTAATTAAATTATCTGTAATTAATTATTCTTTTAAATTTCTCATCAAATGATTTTAAAAAATACAATTAATTTCAAAAATTTTTTTTAAAATTCATCGCAGGAATTGAATTAGTTTTTTATAAATAATAAAATTTTGCACATGAATTGAATATTGTTTTTAAAAAAATTCAAGAAACTTCGGTGGAGTAATTAAATAATTTTTTTTTAATAATTAAATTAATCAGAGGATTTCAGTTATTTTTAAATAAAATTTCTAATAAATTCCTCGAAAAATGTAATTATTTTAAAAAGTTTTGTTTTCAAATTCTTCAGTAGAAAATTAGAAATTAATTTATTTTCAAATGGTTTTTGGAAAATCTTTGCCAAAAATTCAATTATTATTATACAAATAACTAATTTCTTCACTGAAATTAAAATATTTTCAATAATTACTCTTTTAATAAAATTTCTCAAATAAATTCAACGCAAGAATTGAATTATTTTTGAAAATAAAAAAAATTTTTCATATAGACTTAATTTTTTTAAAAATTTAAGAAAAGTTGAAAGAATTCATATATTTTTTGTCAATAATTAAATTAATCAGAGGCTTTCAGTTATTTTTAAATAACATTTCTAATAAATTCCTCGAAAAATGTAATTATTTTGAAGATTTTTTTTTACATCTTCAGTGGAAATAAATTATTTTTAATAATTTTTTTTTTTAAATCTTTGTCAAGAATTTATTTATTTTCATAAATAATAAAATTCTTCGCTGAAATTTAAACATTTTGTATATTAATAAAGTATTTTAAAATAATTTAATAATTAAAAAAGAATAATGAAATTCGTTGAATGAATTCAATTATTGTTTATACAATTTTGAATAAATTCTTTGAGAAATGTAATTTTTTTCAAAAGCAAAATTATTATTTAAACTACTGTAAGTAATTAATTGTAATGCCGAAAAAGATAAAAATTAGAATGAACGGAAATTCCTTTCTTACTTGATAGGAAAATATAGTGCCAATTAAATTTGTGTCCTTATTGAAAGCTTCGATACTACGTTGCCAAAAATTTGCTGGAGATAAAACGAGGCAATTGTACTCCGGCAAAATATCTGGTTTTTTGGGATTTCTTTTCTTAACTGCCTCCACGTGTAAGCAAATTTGACTGAGAGAATTTTTCCTAGAAAAAGAAAATAATTAGTACATTAAATTATTAACATTTGCTCAAAAAGAAACCAAGTTTTTAAAATTTTTCTACATCAATTTATTGATTAAGAAATATTCTAACAAATTTTTTAATTTTTATTATTTTTTTATACATAAAATTTGAGTGAAAGACTATTTTTTCTTTAAAATCGTCGATTAAAAACGTTGCGAATTTTTTACTAACGACGTTCACAACGTTTATGATCAAGAATTTAAAAAATTTTTTTTTTCTACAACGATAATATGTTTTGTTTACAAATTTTTCTTCTTTTTAACGACAAAAGTACTTTTTGTTCCAAAACAAAATGTATAAATGTATAAAAACTTTAATAGAAATTCTTTTTGGAATTTATTCTTTCTTTCTAAATCGTTGATTAGTTTGTCGATTTCGCAAAAAAAAAAAAATTCTAAACTCACGTTTCATGATCTTGGTAATTTTGTATAATTTCCAAAAGATTGAAAATTTCATAAAGTGGCCCTCGAAAGGCATCCATTAGAGATAAATCGTCGGCCCATGGTAGTACTGCAACTCGCAGTACCACTTGTTGTGCATAGAGATCGGAATTTTTTGAACCATTTGACGATATTGTTGTTGCTGTTGTTGTTGTTGTTGTGTGATTGACAATAATTTTTGGAGCATTTCCAGGCATTGGCAAATTTACCAATGGATAACTGTAAACAAAAATTGTATTAAAATATTTCGAGTTCAAAATTAGCTGCAGTGGAAATTATTTTTAGCCGTCTCTTACCTGCATAGTAATATGACAGAAATAGCGAATGAAATAACAATTATAGGATGAGATGAACAAAATAGGCCGTGGGCATAGTAAAGGCCAGCCACCCTTTCTGGTAAACTGCGTGACATTTCTACATATCTTTCAATGAATTAACTGCATTCGTTTACTCAGAAACTGAAAAAACAGATATTTTGTTAAACAAATTTATTAATCTTTTACTAAATAATTTTACTGAATTTTTGTCAAAATGTTTACTAAATAATTTAAATATTTTTATCATTTTTAATAAATTTTTATTTATTAAATAATGTTTACCTAGTTTTAGTGAATTTTTAGTTAAATAATTTTCTACTAGTTTTATTAAATAATCATATTTTATTTAAAATTAAAATCCCGAAATGAAATAATGTAAATAATAAATAGCAATACAATACATTGTGAAACAATTGTTTACAAAGTGATAAACAAATCAAAATAAAAAGTCAGTGCAAATATTGTTGCAAGAATTAATCACTAATTTAAAAAAGTATAAAACAATTGTTAGATAAAAAAATAGATTGTTATTATCAACGTTAAATTTTTTTCATGCAATGAAAATAAACATTTATATATAAATAGTAACAGTAGATAAGAAACAAACAAGTGTTAATATACTTATAAGAAAAATAACTTACGGTAAATTTTTTTTTTTATTGATTACGCACAACAACGTAATTTGAGTATAAGAATATTTTTCCTGTGCCTTTAGTTGCATCAGAATAGTGCTTTTTTGCCATGCAATCACCTTTTTGATTGACGTACGTCGTACGTAGGATAACGATTAATGTTTCGTAATAAATTTTTTTGGAAAAAAATTTTCAATACACCCGCGAAGAGTTTAGAATAAAAGAGACACCCATAAAAATGAGTCGCAAAAAAAAACTTTGCCCTCACATATAAAATTTTGAGGTTATGTTCACTGTTATGTATATATATGTATACATAGAGTATATTAAATAAATAGTGTTTATTGCTCACCGACTATATGAATTTTTATCAGGAACATGATTTTTTGTAAGGGGAAACAAATACATTTTTACTATTCATTTAATGTTTTAAACAATAACAATGACATTAAATCACATTGTTATTGTTAAACGTGTTGTTGAATAACACTGTCACTGCGATGTAACTATTTTATTCAAATTAACTTCATGTTCTACACTGATGACAATGTAAGGTTAATTTCTTTTGGAATATTCACTAAAAAAAAAAACCTCCGTCAAATGACCAATCATAAAAGCAATTAATTCATTTTGGTCCACACACGTGGCGAAAATAAAATTTAATTTTCCCAAGTCTCTTGAAACAGCAAGAGATGATACACAGTGCGCGTGCGTTATGTGAATGATTCTCATTGGTCATTGCTTTTGAATTTTAAATTTGCAAAAATTTATCAGCCAATGAAATGGTATCTTTAAATTGCGAAAAAAAAGGAAGCCATCTGTGAATTATTGATAGTATTAATTTCGGAATTGTTCTCGGTCGGTAATGTCGCCTGGGGGAAAAAAAATAACGAAGACGAAACTGTATCAGACTGTCAGATTTAAAGGCGTAAAATGAGAATATCATTAGATAATTTTGAAATTCGTCAAATATGGATTTGTACGTAAATTTTGTTCAATACACAATTATTCTAGTTATAATATGCTCCCAAGTGACTTCACAATGTATACAAAATAGTCCTTGCTCGTGTTCTCTACCTGACGGCTCTGGTTACGATTTTTCTAGTCTATCAAAACAAGGGTTAGTACTTCTTTTTTTTGTGACATTTTCCCTAAAAATGCATTACGCAATCTGTTGATAATTTTTCTTTTTAATTTACAAAAGGTACGATTTTTCTTGGCAATGTCTTGTTTTTCAGATTTTTATTTTTGCCGGAAACAATAATTAATTATATTGTGTTCGTTATTTACTTTTGGAAAATAGTCAAAATTCCATGCATTTTTTTTTAATTATTTCGTACTGTGAATATTTGTATTGTAATGTATTTTCTGCTCTATTTTAGTCTCGTTTTGCGCTATAATTTGTATTTTTATTGCAGACCATTAGAACTTAGTTTTAGCAATCGGTCATTCTGGTTTCAACCATGTAAGGATGTTTCCCTGTCGAATGTGACAATTGACGATGGATGTCAAAGTCCAGTATCTGTAAGAATTTCCTCTATAAAAAAAATTATTTTTTCGATAAAAGAGATTAAAAAACTCTTATCTTTATCGTTCAATGACTTCTTTTCTTTTTTTTTTACTAAAATATCAATAAATAATTTTGTCTTCGAAAAAATTGAATGCAGGAGTTTGACATTTTTTTTCAGCTGTGCAGTTGGAATAAAAATGATCCCTCGCAAAAGGGGCCGATGAGTTTAGGAACCGTTGCTGAAAGTAAATTAGAGTTTGAGACAAATCACAAAAATATTCTTATGTTAGTGTTTAGACACAAGCAAAATATAACGAATATCAATTTAATATGCTGCTCCAGTTGTTCTACGTCACTTAAGCCTGATGATCAGTCACAAAATTCTTCAATTACCGTAAGTCGTGTCTCTTAATCGTTGTGTTTTGAAATAGGTTTTTTAATTCCAAATCTGGAAACATTTTTTTAATAAAAAAAAAAAATTCTTTTTTAGAATCTGATATTTTATTCGTCACATGTGTGTAAACATGAGAGCGAAGGTATGTCCGGTGGTTCGGTATTTTTTATACTCCTGCTAGTATTTGGTGGAATTTATTTTATCGGTGGCGCTCTTGCCTTGAAATTCCTACGAGGAGCAACTGGTTGGGAAATGTTGCCAAATCATGAATTTTGGTGTGCATTGGGACGACAATTCAAAGTAAATTTAATATTTATTTTCTTCGCTAAAATTCCTCTCAATTGTCGAATTTATTTGATCCAAATGCTGTAATTTATTCATTGTCTATTAATTTCCATTTACAGATTGGATGTGTGTTTCTTTGTAGCGGTTGCAAAGAAGACAGTTACGAGAGGATTTAAATTTCGTCTCTGTTGATTAATTCTAATCATTCGTATACCATTATTACATATTACTTAAGATGTGAAAACAAATATGCAAAAGAAAGGCTGATTTTTATTCAACAAGTCACAAGTGTTTTTTGACATGAATGAAATAATGTTTGCAAAAAATTTATACATATTTAATTTTGTATAAAGTATATATCAATATGTGATAATAATTTTCTATTATAGAATTAACAGAATAATATGTAGAATCAAGTTTTTTATTGGAAAGAAAAGTACACAGCTTACTTGTGAGCTTTTATGAAAATATTTCTAAGATTTTTATAACATACTCTATTTTTTCTAATTCAAGTGTCTCGAAATTCGTATAAATATTTGCATAATATATATATTATTAAAGTGAAAAATAAAAAATTATTGTGTAAATAAAAAGAGAGTTACTTTCAATCGGATTTTAGTAGAAAATGAAAAAAAAATCGATACAATTTTTATTTTTCTCGGAAGGTAATCATTTTATTTAACTTCTTAATTTCTTGTTAATATTTTAATTTCTTAATTTCTTTTTTTTAGTTAATTCATTTCTTAATTTACTTTTTTGTGTTAATTAATTTCTTAATTTATTTTTTTAATTATTTTCTTAGTCTTTATTTGTTAATTCATTAATTAATCAAGAAAAGAAGATTAAACGAAATAATGAGGTTTCTTGACAATAATTCCATATTCCGCGACAGCCGGTGTTAAATCTTCCATTGTTAGTGTATAACGACGATCTTTTATTTTGGTTTTTGTGTTTAAATTCGCCCCTCTTGTTTTGCAGTGCTGAAGAGCGTCATTTGATATTTCGGAGATAAATTTTTGCGCTGCCAAAGACACTAGACGAACACTGTAATTAAAAAAATTTATTAATTGACAAATCAATAAGACTAGAAAAAAAAAAATTCAGGCAATTTTGAAACAAATTTTAAATACATACATTCTTGCATCCGTCGTATTGAATCCTCCAGTACGCAAATAATGCTCCGTAATCGAGTCGGGAAGCTGTAAGGAATTTTTCTCATTAAAATAATAATACAATAACTAAAAAATTCATATTAATTAACTTTTGTAAATTTTCTAATTCTATTTTTACATATTTAATTATTTTTGTTTTGTTTATTTCAATAAATTTAATTATTTATTTTAACTAATTTCGTATGAAGAAGAATTCAACTAAATTTTACCTCAAATATGACGATTTTCGAAATTTTTACTTGAAAAATCGTCAGATTTTACGTTCTAAACTTAAGTTGAATAAATAAAAATGTTCAGCGAATGGAAATAAGTGAAAGATTGAAATAAAAATACCGTTGGAGTGTAATCTTCTAATTGAAGGAGAAAATCGGATAAAGGTTGACCAGCAGTTGTTGTTGGTTCTTCTTGAGCGTAGGTTGATTCCTTATCGTTATTTTCTTCCATTATCAATTACTTTATTGGAATTAAATTCCTAAAATCGAAAAATAATCATTAATATCTTACTCGTAGTGTTGAATTAATTTTTCGTGGAAGTTGTCATAAATATGCAATTAGTTGAATGTCAATAAATCCAATTATTTACATCAAATTTCAAGAATTTAATGTAAATAAAACCAAGTATTTACAACAAATTTCGTGAATTTATAAAA
Source organism: Leptopilina myrica (nomen nudum) (assembly GCA_032872475.1). NCBI lineage: Eukaryota > Metazoa > Arthropoda > Insecta > Hymenoptera > Figitidae > Leptopilina > Leptopilina myrica (nomen nudum). The sequence goes on along the minus strand of CM065465.1, from coordinate 30,928,223 downwards.
ACCTAACCTAAAAATGTTACTTTATTTGTGGAAAGGAAGGAAACTTATGCAAAATGAAAATAATAAGTAGATTTTTGTTATACAATAATGATATTAAACATTATATTTTAATAAACTAAATGTTTTCCTTTTCTAAGGAGTAAAAAACTAAGTCGTGTCAAAATGTTCTTATATGTTTAAGTTATTGTGCGAAAAATTGTTATATAGTTACAATTTGCTACTTGCCTTAAAGAGTAAATATAGACTGGACGAAAATGATATAACTATTGTTGAATCGATTATTCTGGTAATTGTTATTTAATTATTTTAATTTTTACAAAAAGAAAAGGTAAATATTTGTCAATTTTTTTCCTTGTAATCACTTTAGCACGTATGGGTAGGTTGAAACTTATGACCACCATCTGTCAATATACGTAAAGGTACAGCCACAGTTCACTTCAACACACAGCCTCATTTAAGGCGGAAAATTTAAATTCCATAAAGTAATATTTTTCTTTTTTTTAAGAAAATTATTATTAATATAGTTACTAATATTATAATAAATAATAATAATAATTGTTATTATTTTTTAGTCAGTTTTAATAATAATTTTTTTTGAAAAAGTAATTATCACTTTATTGGAATTTAAATCTTCCGCTTTTCACGTTACAATGCTCATTTGCTGTTCAATAGTTTTCGATATGTCCAACCTTTCCTTGAAATTTCTTTTTTAAGGGCATTTGAACCATTATGACGTTACAATTGATGCAAAGCATATATTTTAATGATGTGAGGTCATAAAGGTTCAAATGCCCTTAAGAAAAAAAACTAGGATATATTCATAATAATTGTTCCCATAATAGAAATAAAAAATATTAAGTACAAGGAGTATACATATTCAGCATAGAGAAGTATGAAATAATGAAATTAATATTTAATCTTTAAAAAAAAAAACAATAATTAGTTGTCATTCAAGTTATTTAGAATGACAGAGAAAAGTTAATCCCCTATTGTAAACATAAGATAACGACCCTTGACCATTGTTAATAGAAGTGATTTTCTTTATCCTTGTCTAACTTATTTTTCAAGGCAATAAACGAATAAAATTGAAATTGAGCCCTTTCCCTACTTTTTTTCTTGGATATAATTTCCCACCTCTATTTTTCAGAGTTTGTCATTGTGTCGCCGCAAATCGCAGTTCTTTTCTTCGATGTCCTTACCAGAGAGCTGTTCTTCCAATTTCCGGTCCTTACTTTGTTTTAATGGGTAAGTACCAACAAAATATAACATTCTTTTAATAAACAATTTCTAGTTACAGTTATTAGCAAAATACCAGCATTTAAAAATAGTAATTACAAATTACAATAATTGTACAAAATTATTTTTATTATGTTCCATGAGTTTTTTTAACTCCTTCGCAGCTGTAAATTACTTTAAGTATCATATTTTTAATTCATTTACACATTGTTTTAAATATTTTAATATATAATTTATATATCCAAATATTAAATAAAAAACAAAGTTTTTGTATAATAACTTCTTTATATTATAAGATACTTTATATTAAATATTTATAAAATACAAATGCAAAATTCTTGTTAAATATAATTTTTTGTCAAAATTCAAATGCAAAAAAAACCACTTAAAAAAATACTAGAATAGATTTCTTGTAGTGCCTGAGAAACTCGGGAATATTTACCGAGTTAACAAAAAAGTATCCAAACTTTGTTGGAACAGTGCATTTGCTTTACATTAGATTTTATTAAAAAAAATATTTTTTTTCAAACCATTAATGCCTACTACTGTACATTTTATAAACAATACGTGTTAGTTATAACTTTTTGCAAACTCGGGAACTTTTACTGATTTAACAAATAGATATGCAAACTTTTTTGGAACAATGGATTTGCTTCAAATTATATTTTACAAGAATTTTTATTTTTTAAAACATTAGTGTTCTCTACTGTACATTTTATAAACAATACGTGTTGGTTATAAGTTTTTGCTAACTCAGCACCATTTACTGAGTTGAAAAAAAACACAAACTTTTTTGGAACAGTAGATTTGCTTTAAAAATTACATTTTAGTACAATTTTTATTTTTTAAAACATTAGAATTGCTTGAAATTAGATTTTAGTAATAAATTCTATTTTTTTAAACATTAATGTCGACTGCTGTACATTTTATAAACAATACGTGTTGGTTATAATTTTTTACTATCTCGGGAACATTTACTGAGTTAACAAAAAAATATCCAAACTTTTTAGGATCAGTAGATTTGTTTCAAATTAGATTTTACAAGAATTATTATTTTTTAAAACATTAGTGTTTTCTACTGTACATTTTGTAAACAATACGTGTTGGTTATAATTTTTTGCTAACTCGGGAACATTTACTGAGTTCAGAAAAAAATAGCTACACTTTTTGCGGACATTAGAATTGCTTGAAATTAGATTTTACTAATAAATCCTATTTTTTTTAAATATTAATGTCGACTGCTGCACGTTTTATAAACAATACGTGTTGGTTATAATTTTTTACTATCTCGGGAACATTTACTGAGTTAAGAAAAAAGTATCCAAACATTTTTGGAAAAGTAGATATGCTTTAAATTAGATTTTAGTAAAAAACTCAATTTTTTAAAACATTAATGTCAACTGCTGTACATTTGATAAACAATACGTTTTGGTTATAATTTTTTGCTATCTCGGGAACATTTACTGAGTTAACAAAAAAATATCCAAACATTTTTGGAAAAGTAGATATGCTTTAAATTAGATTTTAGTAAAAAACTCCATTTTTTAAAACATTAATGTCAAATGCTGCACATTTGATAAACAATACGTTTTGGTTATAATGTTTTGCTATCTCGGGAACATTTACTGAGTTAACAAAAAAATATCCAAACATTTTTGGAATTGTAGAATTGTTTGCAATTAGATTTTAGTGAATAAAATTTTTTTTGGAATCTTTAATGTTCACTGCTATATATTTTATAAACAATATGTGTTAGATATAATTTTTTGCTAACTCGGGAATAGTTACTGGGTTCACAAAAAAATATGCAAACTTTTTTATAACAGTTTATTTGCTTTAACTTAGATTTTAGTAAAATTTTTTTTTAAAAAAATTAATGTCCACTGCTGTACATTTTATAAACAATACGTGTTGGTTATAATTTTTTGCTGACTTAAGAAGATTTACTGAGTATTCGAAAAAATATACAAATTTTTTTGGAGCAGTAGATTTGCTGTAAATTAGAGTTCTATAAAAATTTTTCCTTTAAACATGAATGTTAACTGCTGTACATTTTATAGACTGTACTTATTGTTTTTAATTTTTTGTAAACTCAAGGAAATGTATTTAGTTTTTAAAAAAGTATACAAACAGTCTTGGAACAGTTGATATACATTAAATTTCATTTTAAAAATATATTTCTTATTCTTTAAAATTAAATGACAACTGCTGTACATCTGATAATCAATAGTTATTGTTAATAATTTTTGCTGACTAAGGTACATGTTTGGCTTTTCAAAAAATATATAAATTTTTTTAGTACAGTAGTTTTGCTTGACATTAAATTTTAATTAAAATTTTACAATTACTTAAGTTTAATGTCATCTTCTGTAGATATCAAAAACAATAATTATTGTTAATATTTTTTGCTAACTAAGGACAAGTAAATAGTTTCTAAAAAAATATAAAAACTTTTTTGGTACAGTAGGTTCGCTTTAAATTAGATTTTAATGAAAAAATGCATTTTTTAAAAATTAATGTCAACTGGTGTACATGTCATTAACAATACTTATTCTTTATAATTTTTTGTTTACTTAGGTACAGTCACTGAGTTCTCAAAAAATAAACAAAATTTTTTTGAACAGTAATGTTTTTTTAAATTAAATTTTATTATAAATTTGCCATTTTTTTGAAATTTAATAAAATCTGCTGTTCTGTTTATGTATAATACTAAGTTTTTATTTTTATTTTTTTTGCATATTTCTACTTGTTAGAACAACAAATTTCCTGAATTTCAATTTTTTTTAAAAAGTTGATATTTTATCTTAGGAAATCATAAGTAAAATTACTCATATCTTATACAAGTGTTGAATGAAGATTTTACTTAAAAATAGAAATTATTTTAAATTAATTTAAATATTTAATGAAACTGATAATTATAATGAGATCAAAGATATCTTCTATAGTTTTTTACTTTTATAACTTACACACCAATTGATGAACAATTTTTTTGAGTTCTTAATATTTATTAATTTTTTTTAATTAAATTAAAAAATTAATAAAAGCAATAATTAATAAAATATTACAATATTTCGCATAATAAAATTTGATAATAAATTTCTTAAATATAATATATAATAGATAAATGTATAATTGATTTAAATATGTCGCTTCTATGCAACAACTTAAAATTTTTTTAAATGAAAAAAACTTGAAAGATAGGGATATTAATTTCAATACATTTTTTTATTTTTATTAACTTTATTATTTTCAGAGATAAATTAATTTCTCCTATATGACAACATTCATCGGAGGGAAAGAACAGGACGACGAGACACCAGAAGACGAAGAACAATTTATAGTTTTTCGGAAATCATCGAAAGTTTATTTAGTTGTTTTATTGTTATTATTGTATTTAAATATTCTTCACTAAATGTATTTGGAATTATTTAGCTAGTGATTTTTAAATTAAAAAATGAAAATACATTAGATAGGAAATTATAAAATAAGTATAAGTAGTATTATGTAACCTTAAATAATTTTAACTGCGCAAGAGGATTGGAACAACAGCATCAACATTCTTAGATGTTCTCACCAAAAGAATGAGGGGTAAGCGATAGAATTTTTAATATTTTTTATCTTTGATTACAACTTACACCTAGAAAAATATTTAATTGTGAAAAAATATTTATTTTAGGAAAAAAATTATTATATCGTAAAAAAGTATTTGAATTAGAAGAAAGTAAAGTAAATATAAATAATTTGTCAAAAATAACGTTAAATGAAATGAATGAAAAAGTTTTGAAATTATTTGCAATAAAATTCAACGACTTTTCAATAATTCCGAAGTAGAGGGAAACATTAATTCCTTATTGTGAACTAGAAAGTTTATGACCCTTGACATTGTTGAAGAATTAGTTTTGAAATTGTGTTTAATGTGAAATTTAAATCTAAAAATTAGGAAAATAAAACAATACTTTATACTTCATATAAAATTTTTTTAAAATAATTTATTTTTATTTACTATTTTAATAAATAAATATTTCGTTTAGAAAAAATTTGTAAAAATTAAAAATAAGTATATTTAAAAACAGGAAAATTGTAATAATAATTATTGCCGTTGAGGAAAAGAAAGACATGAATGGAATAAAAACATCAAATTCTCTACAATGCCAAGGGTCGTAAAATTTCGTGTTTACAAAAAGGGATTAACTGTCCCCTCTAATTTTGAGTTATCGAAAAATTTACAAAATATTCAAATATTTAATGATTTTTAAAATTTTCAATAATTTATTATTTATTATTACTAATTTTTTTATGAAATCAACATTTATTACGAAAAATACTTTTATTTTTTTTTAAATCAATTTGAAATTTCATTTTCTTTTTAAACAAAGTAATTTCGAAACCAGTTCTTCAACAATTCCAAGGAGGAAAAAGAGGGGGAAGGGACTCGGATGAATTTTAATTTTGTTTCTTTATTGTCATTGTTTACAACAAGGGATTAATTTTTTCTTTTAATTTAGAATTATTGTAAAAATTTCACTAAATAATTAAATATTTAATAATTTTTGAAAATTTATGTCATTTTCTGTTAACAAATTTAAAGAAAAAAAAATGAAATATTCGATAAAAAGTAAAATAAATAATAAATATATACCTAATAATAATTAAAGAAACAAAATTAAAATTCAGCTGAGTCCCTTCCCCCTCTTTTTCTTTCTTGGAATTGTTGGAGAACTGGTTTCGAAATTACTTTGTTTAAAAAGAAAATAAAATTTCAAATTTATTCCAAAATAAATTTTTTCGTAAAATTTTGTAATAGAAATGTATTGAAAATTTAAAAAATCATTAAATATTTTGTAAATTTTTCGATAACTCAAAATTAGAGGGGAAAGTTAATCCCTTTTTGTAAACACGAAATTTTACGACCCTTGGCATTGTAGAGAATTTGATGTTTTTATTCTATCCTTGTCTTTCTTTTCCTCAACGACAATGAAAGTACGAAATTAAAATTGAGCCTTTTCTCTCTTCTCTCTCTCTCACCATGGTAAACAGTTTTCGCCTTCTACCTCAGTGAGTTTTCAATTTCAATTCAGTTCATTGACCTTTTTCGATGGTGCAACTAGTTAAAGAAAAAGTTTTATTTCCTTAATATTTGAATGTTATTAAATTTTTTTAATTTCTAAAATAATGTCGAAGTGCAACAAGGAATTAACGTGTTATTCTTGATCAAGAGTAAGTACTAAAAGGATACAAAAGTGTTTTTTATTTAATGTTTCTTCAAACTTTTTTTAAATTAATAAATTATTAATATTTCTTTAATTGAAGTTCATTGGATAAAAAATTTTTTAATTTAATGTTTTTTAATAATTGATTAATAACAAAAAATCTGTTTTTATCAATTAAATTTTTGTACTTTTTAATGACATTCAAAATTAAATTTTAATTCCTTATTTTAAATTTAGTAATACTGTTGTTTATTCTATAAATTTCTCAACGGAAGGTTAAACTGAAATTATCTTCCATTAATATATTATTAATTTCAACTGGTGTACATTTTATAAATAATACTTTTTGTTCATAATTATTTGCCGATTTAGGATCATATTCTGAGTTTCTATAAAAATAGACCAATTTTTTTGTGCAGTAGTTTTCCTTGAAATTAGATTTTTCGAGATTAAATTTTTTTTAACATTAATGTCAACTGCTGTACATTTTGTAAACAAAAATTATTGTTTATAATTTTTTGCTGACTTAGGGTCATGTCATTAATTGTTTTCGTGCAGTAGTTTTCCTTAAAAGTATATTTTTTTTAATAAACATTTTTTTTCATTATTAATGTCGACAGCTCTACATTTTATAAATAACACTTTTGGTTTATAATTTTTTGTTGACTCAGGGTCAATGTTCTGCATTATCAAAATAATAGATGAAGTTTATTTGTGCAGTAGTTTTGCTTTAAATTATTTTTATTAATATAAATTTTTTTTCATTATTATAAGGAAAGACACCACCCCCAACTTTGAGCCCTTTAAATTTGAGTTATTAAGGTAGGTTATATTTATTTTCTTGCGCCATTTTTAACCCCAAAATATATAGGATGGTCAAAAATTTGAAATTTTACTTTTTGAAGAGGTTAGAATATAAAAAAAAAATATAACCTACTTTAATAACTCAAATTTACAGGGCTCAAAGTTAAGGGTGGTGCCTCCCCTTAATGTCAACTGCTGTACATTTTATAAATAATACTTTTTGTTTATAATTTTATGCTGACTCAGAGTCATGTACTGAGTAATTAAAGAAATAGACGAAGTTTTTACGTACTGTAGATTTGCTTTAAATTAAATTTTTTTAGATTACAATTTTGTTTAAATTTATGTCAACTGCTGTACATTTTAGAAACAAAATTTATTTTTTATAATTTTTTGCTGTTTTAGGGTCATGTCCTGCGTTATGAAAAAAATAGATGAAGTTTGATATTTAATAATTTAAATTCTTAAGCTTTAAATTATTTAGTTTTTTTTATTAGCCAACAATTAAATAATTGAGCATTTGAGGGAAAAGTTAACCTCTTATTGAAAACAAAATTGTTAGGAATCTTGGTATTATTGCTTGAGAATTTTTGTTTTGTGTCAAATAAAATTTCTCACCATAAAAAATAATATTGATAATTTTACTTTAAAAAATTGTTCCTACAAATTATTTCTTTAAAAATAAGGTTAGTAAGAATTGCAAATAAAGAAAACTAAAAATACAATTGAAAGTAAAAATTGTAAAAAAAATAGTTAGCAAAAAGGAAATAAGTTTGATTTGGAAATTTTATTAAATTATTATTTTATAAATCAAAAATGAAATGAACATACAATTAGTATTTTATTATTTTTATTTGAAAATCACGATAATATTTATCTGCATGTTTTGAAAATTTGTTCTTTTGCCTAATTAATTTAAAAATTTTGTTTGCAGTGACGAATGAACTCGTGAGTCCTTGAAGAGACATCGGAGAGGGAACATTACTTAAAATACCGGAAAAAGTTACAAATATGTCCAGAACTTTGAAATTCAGAGCAATAAGAAGAAAGGGAACAGAAAAATAAAAGAGGTAAGTCAAAAAATATTAATTATACAGTACTTTTTATTACTTAATATACAAGAACTGCTAATGATTTTCAAAAAAAATCGTTTCTTTAAAAGACTACGTCTTTTACATATTTTACTGTTAACACACGTAACCAATTAAAATTATGCCATTTACTGTTATTTTTATTTAAGCAGTAAAAATTCTCTTAAATATAGTTATGAAAAATTAGTTAATTAAATATAAATTTTTTTCATGATAGACCATTTTTTAGTATAAAAATTATTCTCATTTGTTTATGATTATAAAGTCACGTGTTTCTTTTGTTAATTTTTTCCACTACGTAAAATTTGTAAAAAAATTATTGTAAATTTTTAGTATTTAAAAGTTAATTATAATTAAAATTGAATTATAATTTTTGTATTTTTGTAAAAAAACGAGTTAAGAGAGTAGTCTGTTATTTCATCCTGTTTTGAAAACATATTTCGGTAATTTTTTTAATATAAAATAAAATATAACATAAAATCTTTTTACATCTTTTTATTGTTATTATAAATTGTTAAAAATGTTTAATTAACTATTTTTAACTTGATATTGTTATAAATATTTACAGTAAATATATATAACAAAAAATAAGTAGAGGCTGACGTAGGTAATAACATACGTTGGCGACGTCTAAATCAAAAAAATCAAATTCATTATTGTTTATAATAAAAAATAAAATTTCGTAATATGCTTTTAAAACAGGCTTGAACACTTGACTTCATCTTTGTCGGCCATTAGCATTGTTATTATAGTTTGTTTTGTTTCAAATAAAATTTGTCGCAATTTTAAATTTCAAATTGGGTTCAAAATAAAATTTAAATAACAAATTTGAATAGAAAGTTTTGAAAATCATTTGTTTGAATAGTTATCGACGAGCTTTTAATAATAATATGGATTAACTAAATTTTTTTGCACAGATATATTGTATTTTATTCCCAACACCATCAATGGCAAGCAAATGAGAGATGAAGATGACGCAAGAAAACACCGAAGTGTTGTTCCAAATTAGTAGAAAATCTACGAAAAATATAATATTTAGCTTCCATTGTATTAGGTAATGTTTCTGCGAATACGAAAAATGTTTGTTATTTAGCTAGGGATTTAAAACTAAAAAAATCAATTATATTAGCTAGCAGTACTTTTAAGTATTCTGAAATAATTTAAACGCAAGAAACTTTCAACATCCAGCAGCCACTCATAACATTATGGGGTAAGTCAAAGAACTATACTTAATTTTTGGTTCCCTTCTTACATCCTACATCCACAAAAAATTTTTATTTATTTGAAAAAAATTATAACTTTATTCATTATTTGGAAAATAAATGAAATTAAAAAATTAAAATTGAAAACGTTTGGCACTGCACTAAAAGAACATCTTTTAGTAAAAGAAAAGTTGATTTCTTTATTTTATTTTTATAATAATTTTTTAATTTCATTGTTTTCATTTTTTTAATTATACATTAGTACATTATTTGATTCAAATATCCGATTGCTTGTCTATTATCAAATATTTTTTACTTTAAAGTAAATATATAAATTTATATCTATAATTATTTCTGAAATATTAATTCAAAAATATTTTTTAATATATTATTTAAAACAAGTAATCCGTTATGTAAATCAGATAGGGTAGATTGGGGTAAAAAAGCCAGATTCTCACATTTGATGCTATGAAATCTGCAATTAAAATTTTTTTCTCAAATTTCCAATTATTGCAAATTTAGCTATTAAGCTTGAAAATTCATGATGCAAATATTTTGTATCTCATGAAAGAGCAAAGTTATAAGAGTTTTATGAAAGCACTGCTAGTGGCTTTTTTGTACCACCTAATGGAGTGAAAAAGCCACCCCGCGATTTTAGCAAAATATATTATTAATTTTTGTATTTTTATAGTTTTCCTTTAATTATAAGACAAATAATCTTATTTTTAAAATATTTTAATAATTTTAACAAAGTTATTATTAAAGAAAATTGAATATTATGTTAAGTTTACCTGTTTTCGATTTACACTGCCAATTTTTCATACTTTTTCTAAAAGTCTTTTTTAAGTTTTACAACAGATACCATATTTCGTTTTAACTGTTTATTCGTTGTTTATTTTTTAAAATGCACTTGAAACCATTTTTTCGTCGTATTTAATTAATTTTATTCAAAAAACACCAAATATGTTGTAACATAAGCAGGTTAGTTTAAGTAACAAACGAATGAATTTTACATAATATTCAATGGATTTTTGTCCCTAACTTCTTTTTTCTCCGAAATACACGTAAAATTGAGGCCTTTAGACCAGAATACCCTCTTAAAATATTTTTCAATATTTCAAAGTTAACTATAAGTTGTGGAGAAAAATCAATTTAAAGAGACCCCTTTTTTTGCATTTTTTGAAATTTTGACAAAATTCAAATGCAAAAAAAACCACTTAAAAAAATAATTGAATAGATTTCTTGTAGTGCGTGTGAAAGGTGGAAGTCTCAGCTTTCCAACGCTTGTGGGTAGAGATCCATAGCTCCAGCCGTTGTGGAGAAAAATCAATTTAAAGAGACCCCTTTTTTTGGATTTTTTGAAATTTTGACAAATTTCAAATGCAAAAAAAACCACTTAAAAAAATAATTGAATAGATTTCTTGTAGTGCGTGTGAAAGGTGGAAGTCTCAGCTTTCCAACGCTTGTGGGTAGAGATCCATAGCTCCAGCCGTTGTGGAGAAAAATCAATTTAAAGAGACCCCTTTTTTGGAATTTTTGAAATTTTGACAAATTTCAAATGCAAAAAAAACCACTTAAAAAAATAATTGAATAGATTTCTTGTAGTGCGTGTGAAAGGTGGAAGTCTCAGCTTTCCAACGCTTGTGGGTAGAGATCCATAGCTCCAGCCGTTGTGGAGAAAAATCAATTTAAAGAGACCCCTTTTTTTGGAATTTTTGAAATTTTGACAAATTTCAAATGCAAAAAAAACCACTTAAAAAAATAATTGAATAGATTTCTTGTAGTGCGTGTGAAAGGTGGAAGTCTCAGCTTTCCAACGCTTGTGGGTAGAGATCCATAGCTCCAGCCGTTGTGGAGAAAAATCAATTTAAAGAGACCCCTTTTTTTGGAATTTTTGAAATTTTGACAAATTTCAAATGCAAAAAAAACCACTTAAAAAAATAATTGAATAGATTTCTTGTAGTGCGTGTGAAAGGTGGAAGTCTCAGCTTTCCAACGCTTGTGGGTAGAGATCCATAGCTCCAGCCGTTGTGGAGAAAAATCAATTTAAAGAGACCCCTTTTTTTGGAATTTTTGAAATTTTGACAAATTTCAAATGCAAAAAAAACCACTTAAAAAAATAATTGAATAGATTTCTTGTAGTGCGTGTGAAAGGTGGAAGTCTCAGCTTTCCAACGCTTGTGGGTAGAGATCCATAGCTCCAGCCGTTGTGGAGAAAAATCAATTTAAAGAGACCCCTTTTTTTGGAATTTTTGAAATTTTGACAAATTTCAAATGCAAAAAAAACCACTTAAAAAAATAATTGAATAGATTTCTTGTAGTGCGTGTGAAAGGTGGAAGTCTCAGCTTTCCAACGCTTGTGGGTAGAGATCCATAGCTCCAGCCGTTGTGGAGAAAAATCAATTTAAAGAGACCCCTTTTTTTGGAATTTTTGAAATTTTGACAAATTTCAAATGCAAAAAAAACCACTTAAAAAAATAATTGAATAGATTTCTTGTAGTGCGTGTGAAAGGTGGAAGTCTCAGCTTTCCAACGCTTGTGGGTAGAGATCCATAGCTCCAGCCGTTGTGGAGAAAAATCAATTTAAAGAGACCCCTTTTTTTGGAATTTTTGAAATTTTGACAAATTTCAAATGCAAAAAAAACCACTTAAAAAAATAATTGAATAGATTTCTTGTAGTGCGTGTGAAAGGTGGAAGTCTCAGCTTTCCAACGCTTGTGGGTAGAGATCCATAGCTCCAGCCGTTGTGGAGAAAAATCAATTTAAAGAGACCCCTTTTTTTGGAATTTTTGAAATTTTGACAAATTTCAAATGCAAAAAAAACCACTTAAAAAAATAATTGAATAGATTTCTTGTAGTGCGTGTGAAAGGTGGAAGTCTCAGCTTTCCAACGCTTGTGGGTAGAGATCCATAGCTCCAGCCGTTGTGGAGAAAAATCAATTTAAAGAGACCCCTTTTTTTGGAATTTTTGAAATTTTGACAAATTTCAAATGCAAAAAAAACCACTTAAAAAAATAATTGAATAGATTTCTTGTAGTGCGTGTGAAAGGTGGAAGTCTCAGCTTTCCAACGCTTGTGGGTAGAGATCCATAGCTCCAGCCGTTGTGGAGAAAAATCAATTTAAAGAGACCCCTTTTTTTGGAATTTTTGAAATTTTGACAAATTTCAAATGCAAAAAAAACCACTTAAAAAAATAATTGAATAGATTTCTTGTAGTGCGTGTGAAAGGTGGAAGTCTCAGCTTTCCAACGCTTGTGGGTAGAGATCCATAGCTCCAGCCGTTGTGGAGAAAAATCAATTTAAAGAGACCCCTTTTTTTGGAATTTTTGAAATTTTGACAAATTTCAAATGCAAAAAAAACCACTTAAAAAAATAATTGAATAGATTTCTTGTAGTGCGTGTGAAAGGTGGAAGTCTCAGCTTTCCAACGCTTGTGGGTAGAGATCCATAGCTCCAGCCGTTGTGGAGAAAAATCAATTTAAAGAGACCCCTTTTTTTGGAATTTTTGAAATTTTGACAAATTTCAAATGCAAAAAAAACCACTTAAAAAAATAATTGAATAGATTTCTTGTAGTGCGTGTGAAAGGTGGAAGTCTCAGCTTTCCAACGCTTGTGGGTAGAGATCCATAGCTCCAGCCGTTGTGGAGAAAAATCAATTTAAAGAGACCCCTTTTTTTGGAATTTTTGAAATTTTGACAAATTTCAAATGCAAAAAAAACCACTTAAAAAAATAATTGAATAGATTTCTTGTAGTGCGTGTGAAAGGTGGAAGTCTCAGCTTTCCAACGCTTGTGGGTAGAGATCCATAGCTCCAGCCGTTGTGGAGAAAAATCAATTTAAAGAGACCCCTTTTTTTGGAATTTTTGAAATTTTGACAAATTTCAAATGCAAAAAAAACCACTTAAAAAAATAATTGAATAGATTTCTTGTAGTGCGTGTGAAAGGTGGAAGTCTCAGCTTTCCAACGCTTGTGGGTAGAGATCCATAGCTCCAGCCGTTGTGGAGAAAAATCAATTTAAAGAGACCCCTTTTTTTGGAATTTTTGAAATTTTGACAAATTTCAAATGCAAAAAAAACCACTTAAAAAAATAATTGAATAGATTTCTTGTAGTGCGTGTGAAAGGTGGAAGTCTCAGCTTTCCAACGCTTGTGGGTAGAGATCCATAGCTCCAGCCGTTGTGGAGAAAAATCAATTTAAAGAGACCCCTTTTTTTGGAATTTTTGAAATTTTGACAAATTTCAAATGCAAAAAAAACCACTTAAAAAAATAATTGAATAGATTTCTTGTAGTGCGTGTGAAAGGTGGAAGTCTCAGCTTTCCAACGCTTGTGGGTAGAGATCCATAGCTCCAGCCGTTGTGGAGAAAAATCAATTTAAAGAGACCCCTTTTTTTGGAATTTTTGAAATTTTGACAAATTTCAAATGCAAAAAAAACCACTTAAAAAAATAATTGAATAGATTTCTTGTAGTGCGTGTGAAAGGTGGAAGTCTCAGCTTTCCAACGCTTGTGGGTAGAGATCCATAGCTCCAGCCGTTGTGGAGAAAAATCAATTTAAAGAGACCCCTTTTTTTGGAATTTTTGAAATTTTGACAAATTTCAAATGCAAAAAAAACCACTTAAAAAAATAATTGAATAGATTTCTTGTAGTGCGTGTGAAAGGTGGAAGTCTCAGCTTTCCAACGCTTGTGGGTAGAGATCCATAGCTCCAGCCGTTGTGGAGAAAAATCAATTTAAAGAGACCCCTTTTTTTGGAATTTTTGAAATTTTGACAAATTTCAAATGCAAAAAAAACCACTTAAAAAAATAATTGAATAGATTTCTTGTAGTGCGTGTGAAAGGTGGAAGTCTCAGCTTTCCAACGCTTGTGGGTAGAGATCCATAGCTCCAGCCGTTGTGGAGAAAAATCAATTTAAAGAGACCCCTTTTTTTGGAATTTTTGAAATTTTGACAAATTTCAAATGCAAAAAAAACCACTTAAAAAAATAATTGAATAGATTTCTTGTAGTGCGTGTGAAAGGTGGAAGTCTCAGCTTTCCAACGCTTGTGGGTAGAGATCCATAGCTCCAGCCGTTGTGGAGAAAAATCAATTTAAAGAGACCCCTTTTTTTGGAATTTTTGAAATTTTGACAAATTTCAAATGCAAAAAAAACCACTTAAAAAAATAATTGAATAGATTTCTTGTAGTGCGTGTGAAAGGTGGAAGTCTCAGCTTTCCAACGCTTGTGGGTAGAGATCCATAGCTCCAGCCGTTGTGGAGAAAAATCAATTTAAAGAGACCCCTTTTTTTGGAATTTTTGAAATTTTGACAAATTTCAAATGCAAAAAAAACCACTTAAAAAAATAATTGAATAGATTTCTTGTAGTGCGTGTGAAAGGTGGAAGTCTCAGCTTTCCAACGCTTGTGGGTAGAGATCCATAGCTCCAGCCGTTGTGGAGAAAAATCAATTTAAAGAGACCCCTTTTTTTGGAATTTTTGAAATTTTGACAAATTTCAAATGCAAAAAAAACCACTTAAAAAAATAATTGAATAGATTTCTTGTAGTGCGTGTGAAAGGTGGAAGTCTCAGCTTTCCAACGCTTGTGGGTAGAGATCCATAGCTCCAGCCGTTGTGGAGAAAAATCAATTTAAAGAGACCCCTTTTTTTGGAATTTTTGAAATTTTGACAAATTTCAAATGCAAAAAAAACCACTTAAAAAAATAATTGAATAGATTTCTTGTAGTGCGTGTGAAAGGTGGAAGTCTCAGCTTTCCAACGCTTGTGGGTAGAGATCCATAGCTCCAGCCGTTGTGGAGAAAAATCAATTTAAAGAGACCCCTTTTTTTGGAATTTTTGAAATTTTGACAAATTTCAAATGCAAAAAAAACCACTTAAAAAAATAATTGAATAGATTTCTTGTAGTGCGTGTGAAAGGTGGAAGTCTCAGCTTTCCAACGCTTGTGGGTAGAGATCCATAGCTCCAGCCGTTGTGGAGAAAAATCAATTTAAAGAGACCCCTTTTTTTGGAATTTTTGAAATTTTGACAAATTTCAAATGCAAAAAAAACCACTTAAAAAAATAATTGAATAGATTTCTTGTAGTGCGTGTGAAAGGTGGAAGTCTCAGCTTTCCAACGCTTGTGGGTAGAGATCCATAGCTCCAGCCGTTGTGGAGAAAAATCAATTTAAAGAGACCCCTTTTTTTGGAATTTTTGAAATTTTGACAAATTTCAAATGCAAAAAAAACCACTTAAAAAAATAATTGAATAGATTTCTTGTAGTGCGTGTGAAAGGTGGAAGTCTCAGCTTTCCAACGCTTGTGGGTAGAGATCCATAGCTCCAGCCGTTGTGGAGAAAAATCAATTTAAAGAGACCCCTTTTTTTGCATTTTTTGAAATTTTGACAAATTTCAAATGCAAAAAAAACCACTTAAAAAAATAATTGAATAGATTTCTTGTAGTGCGTGTGAAAGGTGGAAGTCTCAGCTTTCCAACGCTTGTGGGTAGAGATCCATAGCTCCAGCCGTTGTGGAGAAAAATCAATTTAAAGAGACCCCTTTTTTTGGAATTTTTGAAATTTTGACAAATTTCAAATGCAAAAAAAACCACTTAAAAAAATAATTGAATAGATTTCTTGTAGTGCGTGTGAAAGGTGGAAGTCTCAGCTTTCCAACGCTTGTGGGTAGAGATCCATAGCTCCAGCCGTTGTGGAGAAAAATCAATTTAAAGAGACCCCTTTTTTTGGAATTTTTGAAATTTTGACAAATTTCAAATGCAAAAAAAACCACTTAAAAAAATAATTGAATAGATTTCTTGTAGTGCGTGTGAAAGGTGGAAGTCTCAGCTTTCCAACGCTTGTGGGTAGAGATCCATAGCTCCAGCCGTTGTGGAGAAAAATCAATTTAAAGAGACCCCTTTTTTTGGAATTTTTGAAATTTTGACAAATTTCAAATGCAAAAAAAACCACTTAAAAAAATAATTGAATAGATTTCTTGTAGTGCGTGTGAAAGGTGGAAGTCTCAGCTTTCCAACGCTTGTGGGTAGAGATCCATAGCTCCAGCCGTTGTGGAGAAAAATCAATTTAAAGAGACCCCTTTTTTTGAAATTTTGACAAATTTCAAATGCAAAAAAAACCACTTAAAAAAATAATTGAATAGATTTCTTGTAGTGCGTGTGAAAGGTGGAAGTCTCAGCTTTCCAACGCTTGTGGGTAGAGATCCATAGCTCCAGCCGTTGTGGAGAAAAATCAATTTAAAGAGACCCCTTTTTTTGGAATTTTTGAAATTTTGACAAATTTCAAATGCAAAAAAAACCACTTAAAAAAATAATTGAATAGATTTCTTGTAGTGCGTGTGAAAGGTGGAAGTCTCAGCTTTCCAACGCTTGTGGGTAGAGATCCATAGCTCCAGCCGTTGTGGAGAAAAATCAATTTAAAGAGACCCCTTTTTTTGGAATTTTTGAAATTTTGACAAATTTCAAATGCAAAAAAAACCACTTAAAAAAATAATTGAATAGATTTCTTGTAGTGCGTGTGAAAGGTGGAAGTCTCAGCTTTCCAACGCTTGTGGGTAGAGATCCATAGCTCCAGCCGTTGTGGAGAAAAATCAATTTAAAGAGACCCCTTTTTTTGGAATTTTTGAAATTTTGACAAATTTCAAATGCAAAAAAAACCACTTAAAAAAATAATTGAATAGATTTCTTGTAGTGCGTGTGAAAGGTGGAAGTCTCAGCTTTCCAACGCTTGTGGGTAGAGATCCATAGCTCCAGCCGTTGTGGAGAAAAATCAATTTAAAGAGACCCCTTTTTTGGAATTTTTGAAATTTTGACAAATTTCAAATGCAAAAAAAACCACTTAAAAAAATAATTGAATAGATTTCTTGTAGTGCGTGTGAAAGGTGGAAGTCTCAGCTTTCCAACGCTTGTGGGTAGAGATCCATAGCTCCAGCCGTTGTGGAGAAAAATCAATTTAAAGAGACCCCTTTTTTGGAATTTTTGAAATTTTGACAAATTTCAAATGCAAAAAAAACCACTTAAAAAAATAATTGAATAGATTTCTTGTAGTGCGTGTGAAAGGTGGAAGTCTCAGCTTTCCAACGCTTGTGGGTAGAGATCCATAGCTCCAGCCGTTGTGGAGAAAAATCAATTTAAAGAGACCCCTTTTTTTGGAATTTTTGAAATTTTGACAAATTTCAAATGCAAAAAAAACCACTTAAAAAAATAATTGAATAGATTTCTTGTAGTGCGTGTGAAAGGTGGAAGTCTCAGCTTTCCAACGCTTGTGGGTAGAGATCCATAGCTCCAGCCGTTGTGGAGAAAAATCAATTTAAAGAGACCCCTTTTTTTGGAATTTTTGAAATTTTGACAAATTTCAAATGCAAAAAAAACCACTTAAAAAAATAATTGAATAGATTTCTTGTAGTGCGTGTGAAAGGTGGAAGTCTCAGCTTTCCAACGCTTGTGGGTAGAGATCCATAGCTCCAGCCGTTGTGGAGAAAAATCAATTTAAAGAGACCCCTTTTTTTGGAATTTTTGAAATTTTGACAAATTTCAAATGCAAAAAAAACCACTTAAAAAAATAATTGAATAGATTTCTTGTAGTGCGTGTGAAAGGTGGAAGTCTCAGCTTTCCAACGCTTGTGGGTAGAGATCCATAGCTCCAGCCGTTGTGGAGAAAAATCAATTTAAAGAGACCCCTTTTTTTGGAATTTTTGAAATTTTGACAAATTTCAAATGCAAAAAAAACCACTTAAAAAAATAATTGAATAGATTTCTTGTAGTGCGTGTGAAAGGTGGAAGTCTCAGCTTTCCAACGCTTGTGGGTAGAGATCCATAGCTCCAGCCGTTGTGGAGAAAAATCAATTTAAAGAGACCCCTTTTTTTGGAATTTTTGAAATTTTGACAAATTTCAAATGCAAAAAAAACCACTTAAAAAAATAATTGAATAGATTTCTTGTAGTGCGTGTGAAAGGTGGAAGTCTCAGCTTTCCAACGCTTGTGGGTAGAGATCCATAGCTCCAGCCGTTGTGGAGAAAAATCAATTTAAAGAGACCCCTTTTTTTGGAATTTTTGAAATTTTGACAAATTTCAAATGCAAAAAAAACCACTTAAAAAAATAATTGAATAGATTTCTTGTAGTGCGTGTGAAAGGTGGAAGTCTCAGCTTTCCAACGCTTGTGGGTAGAGATCCATAGCTCCAGCCGTTGTGGAGAAAAATCAATTTAAAGAGACCCCTTTTTTTGGAATTTTTGAAATTTTGACAAATTTCAAATGCAAAAAAAACCACTTAAAAAAATAATTGAATAGATTTCTTGTAGTGCGTGTGAAAGGTGGAAGTCTCAGCTTTCCAACGCTTGTGGGTAGAGATCCATAGCTCCAGCCGTTGTGGAGAAAAATCAATTTAAAGAGACCCCTTTTTTTGGAATTTTTGAAATTTTGACAAATTTCAAATGCAAAAAAAACCACTTAAAAAAATAATTGAATAGATTTCTTGTAGTGCGTGTGAAAGGTGGAAGTCTCAGCTTTCCAACGCTTGTGGGTAGAGATCCATAGCTCCAGCCGTTGTGGAGAAAAATCAATTTAAAGAGACCCCTTTTTTTGGAATTTTTGAAATTTTGACAAATTTCAAATGCAAAAAAAACCACTTAAAAAAATAATTGAATAGATTTCTTGTAGTGCGTGTGAAAGGTGGAAGTCTCAGCTTTCCAACGCTTGTGGGTAGAGATCCATAGCTCCAGCCGTTGTGGAGAAAAATCAATTTAAAGAGACCCCTTTTTTTGGAATTTTTGAAATTTTGACAAATTTCAAATGCAAAAAAAACCACTTAAAAAAATAATTGAATAGATTTCTTGTAGTGCGTGTGAAAGGTGGAAGTCTCAGCTTTCCAACGCTTGTGGGTAGAGATCCATAGCTCCAGCCGTTGTGGAGAAAAATCAATTTAAAGAGACCCCTTTTTTTGGAATTTTTGAAATTTTGACAAATTTCAAATGCAAAAAAAACCACTTAAAAAAATAATTGAATAGATTTCTTGTAGTGCGTGTGAAAGGTGGAAGTCTCAGCTTTCCAACGCTTGTGGGTAGAGATCCATAGCTCCAGCCGTTGTGGAGAAAAATCAATTTAAAGAGACCCCTTTTTTTGGAATTTTTGAAATTTTGACAAATTTCAAATGCAAAAAAAACCACTTAAAAAAATAATTGAATAGATTTCTTGTAGTGCGTGTGAAAGGTGGAAGTCTCAGCTTTCCAACGCTTGTGGGTAGAGATCCATAGCTCCAGCCGTTGTGGAGAAAAATCAATTTAAAGAGACCCCTTTTTTTGGAATTTTTGAAATTTTGACAAATTTCAAATGCAAAAAAAACCACTTAAAAAAATAATTGAATAGATTTCTTGTAGTGCGTGTGAAAGGTGGAAGTCTCAGCTTTCCAACGCTTGTGGGTAGAGATCCATAGCTCCAGCCGTTGTGGAGAAAAATCAATTTAAAGAGACCCCTTTTTTTGGAATTTTTGAAATTTTGACAAATTTCAAATGCAAAAAAAACCACTTAAAAAAATAATTGAATAGATTTCTTGTAGTGCGTGTGAAAGGTGGAAGTCTCAGCTTTCCAACGCTTGTGGGTAGAGATCCATAGCTCCAGCCGTTGTGGAGAAAAATCAATTTAAAGAGACCCCTTTTTTTGGAATTTTTGAAATTTTGACAAATTTCAAATGCAAAAAAAACCACTTAAAAAAATAATTGAATAGATTTCTTGTAGTGCGTGTGAAAGGTGGAAGTCTCAGCTTTCCAACGCTTGTGGGTAGAGATCCATAGCTCCAGCCGTTGTGGAGAAAAATCAATTTAAAGAGACCCCTTTTTTTGGAATTTTTGAAATTTTGACAAATTTCAAATGCAAAAAAAACCACTTAAAAAAATAATTGAATAGATTTCTTGTAGTGCGTGTGAAAGGTGGAAGTCTCAGCTTTCCAACGCTTGTGGGTAGAGATCCATAGCTCCAGCCGTTGTGGAGAAAAATCAATTTAAAGAGACCCCTTTTTTTGGAATTTTTGAAATTTTGACAAATTTCAAATGCAAAAAAAACCACTTAAAAAAATAATTGAATAGATTTCTTGTAGTGCGTGTGAAAGGTGGAAGTCTCAGCTTTCCAACGCTTGTGGGTAGAGATCCATAGCTCCAGCCGTTGTGGAGAAAAATCAATTTAAAGAGACCCCTTTTTTTGGAATTTTTGAAATTTTGACAAATTTCAAATGCAAAAAAAACCACTTAAAAAAATAATTGAATAGATTTCTTGTAGTGCGTGTGAAAGGTGGAAGTCTCAGCTTTCCAACGCTTGTGGGTAGAGATCCATAGCTCCAGCCGTTGTGGAGAAAAATCAATTTAAAGAGACCCCTTTTTTTGGAATTTTTGAAATTTTGACAAATTTCAAATGCAAAAAAAACCACTTAAAAAAATAATTGAATAGATTTCTTGTAGTGCGTGTGAAAGGTGGAAGTCTCAGCTTTCCAACGCTTGTGGGTAGAGATCCATAGCTCCAGCCGTTGTGGAGAAAAATCAATTTAAAGAGACCCCTTTTTTTGGAATTTTTGAAATTTTGACAAATTTCAAATGCAAAAAAAACCACTTAAAAAAATAATTGAATAGATTTCTTGTAGTGCGTGTGAAAGGTGGAAGTCTCAGCTTTCCAACGCTTGTGGGTAGAGATCCATAGCTCCAGCCGTTGTGGAGAAAAATCAATTTAAAGAGACCCCTTTTTTTGGAATTTTTGAAATTTTGACAAATTTCAAATGCAAAAAAAACCACTTAAAAAAATAATTGAATAGATTTCTTGTAGTGCGTGTGAAAGGTGGAAGTCTCAGCTTTCCAACGCTTGTGGGTAGAGATCCATAGCTCCAGCCGTTGTGGAGAAAAATCAATTTAAAGAGACCCCTTTTTTTGGAATTTTTGAAATTTTGACAAATTTCAAATGCAAAAAAAACCACTTAAAAAAATAATTGAATAGATTTCTTGTAGTGCGTGTGAAAGGTGGAAGTCTCAGCTTTCCAACGCTTGTGGGTAGAGATCCATAGCTCCAGCCGTTGTGGAGAAAAATCAATTTAAAGAGACCCCTTTTTTTGGAATTTTTGAAATTTTGACAAATTTCAAATGCAAAAAAAACCACTTAAAAAAATAATTGAATAGATTTCTTGTAGTGCGTGTGAAAGGTGGAAGTCTCAGCTTTCCAACGCTTGTGGGTAGAGATCCATAGCTCCAGCCGTTGTGGAGAAAAATCAATTTAAAGAGACCCCTTTTTTTGGAATTTTTGAAATTTTGACAAATTTCAAATGCAAAAAAAACCACTTAAAAAAATAATTGAATAGATTTCTTGTAGTGCGTGTGAAAGGTGGAAGTCTCAGCTTTCCAACGCTTGTGGGTAGAGATCCATAGCTCCAGCCGTTGTGGAGAAAAATCAATTTAAAGAGACCCCTTTTTTTGGAATTTTTGAAATTTTGACAAATTTCAAATGCAAAAAAAACCACTTAAAAAAATAATTGAATAGATTTCTTGTAGTGCGTGTGAAAGGTGGAAGTCTCAGCTTTCCAACGCTTGTGGGTAGAGATCCATAGCTCCAGCCGTTGTGGAGAAAAATCAATTTAAAGAGACCCCTTTTTTGGAATTTTTGAAATTTTGACAAATTTCAAATGCAAAAAAAACCACTTAAAAAAATAATTGAATAGATTTCTTGTAGTGCGTGTGAAAGGTGGAAGTCTCAGCTTTCCAACGCTTGTGGGTAGAGATCCATAGCTCCAGCCGTTGTGGAGAAAAATCAATTTAAAGAGACCCCTTTTTTTGGAATTTTTGAAATTTTGACAAATTTCAAATGCAAAAAAAACCACTTAAAAAAATAATTGAATAGATTTCTTGTAGTGCGTGTGAAAGGTGGAAGTCTCAGCTTTCCAACGCTTGTGGGTAGAGATCCATAGCTCCAGCCGTTGTGGAGAAAAATCAATTTAAAGAGACCCCTTTTTTGGAATTTTTGAAATTTTGACAAATTTCAAATGCAAAAAAAACCACTTAAAAAAATAATTGAATAGATTTCTTGTAGTGCGTGTGAAAGGTGGAAGTCTCAGCTTTCCAACGCTTGTGGGTAGAGATCCATAGCTCCAGCCGTTGTGGAGAAAAATCAATTTAAAGAGACCCCTTTTTTTGGAATTTTTGAAATTTTGACAAATTTCAAATGCAAAAAAAACCACTTAAAAAAATAATTGAATAGATTTCTTGTAGTGCGTGTGAAAGGTGGAAGTCTCAGCTTTCCAACGCTTGTGGGTAGAGATCCATAGCTCCAGCCGTTGTGGAGAAAAATCAATTTAAAGAGACCCCTTTTTTTGGAATTTTTGAAATTTTGACAAATTTCAAATGCAAAAAAAACCACTTAAAAAAATAATTGAATAGATTTCTTGTAGTGCGTGTGAAAGGTGGAAGTCTCAGCTTTCCAACGCTTGTGGGTAGAGATCCATAGCTCCAGCCGTTGTGGAGAAAAATCAATTTAAAGAGACCCCTTTTTTTGGAATTTTTGAAATTTTGACAAATTTCAAATGCAAAAAAAACCACTTAAAAAAATAATTGAATAGATTTCTTGTAGTGCGTGTGAAAGGTGGAAGTCTCAGCTTTCCAACGCTTGTGGGTAGAGATCCATAGCTCCAGCCGTTGTGGAGAAAAATCAATTTAAAGAGACCCCTTTTTTTGGAATTTTTGAAATTTTGACAAATTTCAAATGCAAAAAAAACCACTTAAAAAAATAATTGAATAGATTTCTTGTAGTGCGTGTGAAAGGTGGAAGTCTCAGCTTTCCAACGCTTGTGGGTAGAGATCCATAGCTCCAGCCGTTGTGGAGAAAAATCAATTTAAAGAGACCCCTTTTTTTGGAATTTTTGAAATTTTGACAAATTTCAAATGCAAAAAAAACCACTTAAAAAAATAATTGAATAGATTTCTTGTAGTGCGTGTGAAAGGTGGAAGTCTCAGCTTTCCAACGCTTGTGGGTAGAGATCCATAGCTCCAGCCGTTGTGGAGAAAAATCAATTTAAAGAGACCCCTTTTTTTGGAATTTTTGAAATTTTGACAAATTTCAAATGCAAAAAAAACCACTTAAAAAAATAATTGAATAGATTTCTTGTAGTGCGTGTGAAAGGTGGAAGTCTCAGCTTTCCAACGCTTGTGGGTAGAGATCCATAGCTCCAGCCGTTGTGGAGAAAAATCAATTTAAAGAGACCCCTTTTTTTGGAATTTTTGAAATTTTGACAAATTTCAAATGCAAAAAAAACCACTTAAAAAAATAATTGAATAGATTTCTTGTAGTGCGTGTGAAAGGTGGAAGTCTCAGCTTTCCAACGCTTGTGGGTAGAGATCCATAGCTCCAGCCGTTGTGGAGAAAAATCAATTTAAAGAGACCCCTTTTTTTGAAATTTTGACAAATTTCAAATGCAAAAAAAACCACTTAAAAAAATAATTGAATAGATTTCTTGTAGTGCGTGTGAAAGGTGGAAGTCTCAGCTTTCCAACGCTTGTGGGTAGAGATCCATAGCTCCAGCCGTTGTGGAGAAAAATCAATTTAAAGAGACCCCTTTTTTGGAATTTTTGAAATTTTGACAAATTTCAAATGCAAAAAAAACCACTTAAAAAAATAATTGAATAGATTTCTTGTAGTGCGTGTGAAAGGTGGAAGTCTCAGCTTTCCAACGCTTGTGGGTAGAGATCCATAGCTCCAGCCGTTGTGGAGAAAAATCAATTTAAAGAGACCCCTTTTTTTGGAATTTTTGAAATTTTGACAAATTTCAAATGCAAAAAAAACCACTTAAAAAAATAATTGAATAGATTTCTTGTAGTGCGTGTGAAAGGTGGAAGTCTCAGCTTTCCAACGCTTGTGGGTAGAGATCCATAGCTCCAGCCGTTGTGGAGAAAAATCAATTTAAAGAGACCCCTTTTTTTGGAATTTTTGAAATTTTGACAAATTTCAAATGCAAAAAAAACCACTTAAAAAAATAATTGAATAGATTTCTTGTAGTGCGTGTGAAAGGTGGAAGTCTCAGCTTTCCAACGCTTGTGGGTAGAGATCCATAGCTCCAGCCGTTGTGGAGAAAAATCAATTTAAAGAGACCCCTTTTTTTGGAATTTTTGAAATTTTGACAAATTTCAAATGCAAAAAAAACCACTTAAAAAAATAATTGAATAGATTTCTTGTAGTGCGTGTGAAAGGTGGAAGTCTCAGCTTTCCAACGCTTGTGGGTAGAGATCCATAGCTCCAGCCGTTGTGGAGAAAAATCAATTTAAAGAGACCCCTTTTTTTGGAATTTTTGAAATTTTGACAAATTTCAAATGCAAAAAAAACCACTTAAAAAAATAATTGAATAGATTTCTTGTAGTGCGTGTGAAAGGTGGAAGTCTCAGCTTTCCAACGCTTGTGGGTAGAGATCCATAGCTCCAGCCGTTGTGGAGAAAAATCAATTTAAAGAGACCCCTTTTTTTGGAATTTTTGAAATTTTGACAAATTTCAAATGCAAAAAAAACCACTTAAAAAAATAATTGAATAGATTTCTTGTAGTGCGTGTGAAAGGTGGAAGTCTCAGCTTTCCAACGCTTGTGGGTAGAGATCCATAGCTCCAGCCGTTGTGGAGAAAAATCAATTTAAAGAGACCCCTTTTTTTGGAATTTTTGAAATTTTGACAAATTTCAAATGCAAAAAAAACCACTTAAAAAAATAATTGAATAGATTTCTTGTAGTGCGTGTGAAAGGTGGAAGTCTCAGCTTTCCAACGCTTGTGGGTAGAGATCCATAGCTCCAGCCGTTGTGGAGAAAAATCAATTTAAAGAGACCCCTTTTTTTGGAATTTTTGAAATTTTGACAAATTTCAAATGCAAAAAAAACCACTTAAAAAAATAATTGAATAGATTTCTTGTAGTGCGTGTGAAAGGTGGAAGTCTCAGCTTTCCAACGCTTGTGGGTAGAGATCCATAGCTCCAGCCGTTGTGGAGAAAAATCAATTTAAAGAGACCCCTTTTTTTGGAATTTTTGAAATTTTGACAAATTTCAAATGCAAAAAAAACCACTTAAAAAAATAATTGAATAGATTTCTTGTAGTGCGTGTGAAAGGTGGAAGTCTCAGCTTTCCAACGCTTGTGGGTAGAGATCCATAGCTCCAGCCGTTGTGGAGAAAAATCAATTTAAAGAGACCCCTTTTTTTGGAATTTTTGAAATTTTGACAAATTTCAAATGCAAAAAAAACCACTTAAAAAAATAATTGAATAGATTTCTTGTAGTGCGTGTGAAAGGTGGAAGTCTCAGCTTTCCAACGCTTGTGGGTAGAGATCCATAGCTCCAGCCGTTGTGGAGAAAAATCAATTTAAAGAGACCCCTTTTTTTGGAATTTTTGAAATTTTGACAAATTTCAAATGCAAAAAAAACCACTTAAAAAAATAATTGAATAGATTTCTTGTAGTGCGTGTGAAAGGTGGAAGTCTCAGCTTTCCAACGCTTGTGGGTAGAGATCCATAGCTCCAGCCGTTGTGGAGAAAAATCAATTTAAAGAGACCCCTTTTTTTGGAATTTTTGAAATTTTGACAAATTTCAAATGCAAAAAAAACCACTTAAAAAAATAATTGAATAGATTTCTTGTAGTGCGTGTGAAAGGTGGAAGTCTCAGCTTTCCAACGCTTGTGGGTAGAGATCCATAGCTCCAGCCGTTGTGGAGAAAAATCAATTTAAAGAGACCCCTTTTTTTGGAATTTTTGAAATTTTGACAAATTTCAAATGCAAAAAAAACCACTTAAAAAAATAATTGAATAGATTTCTTGTAGTGCGTGTGAAAGGTGGAAGTCTCAGCTTTCCAACGCTTGTGGGTAGAGATCCATAGCTCCAGCCGTTGTGGAGAAAAATCAATTTAAAGAGACCCCTTTTTTTGGAATTTTTGAAATTTTGACAAATTTCAAATGCAAAAAAAACCACTTAAAAAAATAATTGAATAGATTTCTTGTAGTGCGTGTGAAAGGTGGAAGTCTCAGCTTTCCAACGCTTGTGGGTAGAGATCCATAGCTCCAGCCGTTGTGGAGAAAAATCAATTTAAAGAGACCCCTTTTTTTGGAATTTTTGAAATTTTGACAAATTTCAAATGCAAAAAAAACCACTTAAAAAAATAATTGAATAGATTTCTTGTAGTGCGTGTGAAAGGTGGAAGTCTCAGCTTTCCAACGCTTGTGGGTAGAGATCCATAGCTCCAGCCGTTGTGGAGAAAAATCAATTTAAAGAGACCCCTTTTTTTGGAATTTTTGAAATTTTGACAAATTTCAAATGCAAAAAAAACCACTTAAAAAAATAATTGAATAGATTTCTTGTAGTGCGTGTGAAAGGTGGAAGTCTCAGCTTTCCAACGCTTGTGGGTAGAGATCCATAGCTCCAGCCGTTGTGGAGAAAAATCAATTTAAAGAGACCCCTTTTTTTGGAATTTTTGAAATTTTGACAAATTTCAAATGCAAAAAAAACCACTTAAAAAAATAATTGAATAGATTTCTTGTAGTGCGTGTGAAAGGTGGAAGTCTCAGCTTTCCAACGCTTGTGGGTAGAGATCCATAGCTCCAGCCGTTGTGGAGAAAAATCAATTTAAAGAGACCCCTTTTTTTGGAATTTTTGAAATTTTGACAAATTTCAAATGCAAAAAAAACCACTTAAAAAAATAATTGAATAGATTTCTTGTAGTGCGTGTGAAAGGTGGAAGTCTCAGCTTTCCAACGCTTGTGGGTAGAGATCCATAGCTCCAGCCGTTGTGGAGAAAAATCAATTTAAAGAGACCCCTTTTTTTGGAATTTTTGAAATTTTGACAAATTTCAAATGCAAAAAAAACCACTTAAAAAAATAATTGAATAGATTTCTTGTAGTGCGTGTGAAAGGTGGAAGTCTCAGCTTTCCAACGCTTGTGGGTAGAGATCCATAGCTCCAGCCGTTGTGGAGAAAAATCAATTTAAAGAGACCCCTTTTTTTGGAATTTTTGAAATTTTGACAAATTTCAAATGCAAAAAAAACCACTTAAAAAAATAATTGAATAGATTTCTTGTAGTGCGTGTGAAAGGTGGAAGTCTCAGCTTTCCAACGCTTGTGGGTAGAGATCCATAGCTCCAGCCGTTGTGGAGAAAAATCAATTTAAAGAGACCCCTTTTTTTGGAATTTTTGAAATTTTGACAAATTTCAAATGCAAAAAAAACCACTTAAAAAAATAATTGAATAGATTTCTTGTAGTGCGTGTGAAAGGTGGAAGTCTCAGCTTTCCAACGCTTGTGGGTAGAGATCCATAGCTCCAGCCGTTGTGGAGAAAAATCAATTTAAAGAGACCCCTTTTTTTGGAATTTTTGAAATTTTGACAAATTTCAAATGCAAAAAAAACCACTTAAAAAAATAATTGAATAGATTTCTTGTAGTGCGTGTGAAAGGTGGAAGTCTCAGCTTTCCAACGCTTGTGGGTAGAGATCCATAGCTCCAGCCGTTGTGGAGAAAAATCAATTTAAAGAGACCCCTTTTTTTGGAATTTTTGAAATTTTGACAAATTTCAAATGCAAAAAAAACCACTTAAAAAAATAATTGAATAGATTTCTTGTAGTGCGTGTGAAAGGTGGAAGTCTCAGCTTTCCAACGCTTGTGGGTAGAGATCCATAGCTCCAGCCGTTGTGGAGAAAAATCAATTTAAAGAGACCCCTTTTTTTGGAATTTTTGAAATTTTGACAAATTTCAAATGCAAAAAAAACCACTTAAAAAAATAATTGAATAGATTTCTTGTAGTGCGTGTGAAAGGTGGAAGTCTCAGCTTTCCAACGCTTGTGGGTAGAGATCCATAGCTCCAGCCGTTGTGGAGAAAAATCAATTTAAAGAGACCCCTTTTTTTGGAATTTTTGAAATTTTGACAAATTTCAAATGCAAAAAAAACCACTTAAAAAAATAATTGAATAGATTTCTTGTAGTGCGTGTGAAAGGTGGAAGTCTCAGCTTTCCAACGCTTGTGGGTAGAGATCCATAGCTCCAGCCGTTGTGGAGAAAAATCAATTTAAAGAGACCCCTTTTTTTGGAATTTTTGAAATTTTGACAAATTTCAAATGCAAAAAAAACCACTTAAAAAAATAATTGAATAGATTTCTTGTAGTGCGTGTGAAAGGTGGAAGTCTCAGCTTTCCAACGCTTGTGGGTAGAGATCCATAGCTCCAGCCGTTGTGGAGAAAAATCAATTTAAAGAGACCCCTTTTTTTGGAATTTTTGAAATTTTGACAAATTTCAAATGCAAAAAAAACCACTTAAAAAAATAATTGAATAGATTTCTTGTAGTGCGTGTGAAAGGTGGAAGTCTCAGCTTTCCAACGCTTGTGGGTAGAGATCCATAGCTCCAGCCGTTGTGGAGAAAAATCAATTTAAAGAGACCCCTTTTTTTGGAATTTTTGAAATTTTGACAAATTTCAAATGCAAAAAAAACCACTTAAAAAAATAATTGAATAGATTTCTTGTAGTGCGTGTGAAAGGTGGAAGTCTCAGCTTTCCAACGCTTGTGGGTAGAGATCCATAGCTCCAGCCGTTGTGGAGAAAAATCAATTTAAAGAGACCCCTTTTTTTGGAATTTTTGAAATTTTGACAAATTTCAAATGCAAAAAAAACCACTTAAAAAAATAATTGAATAGATTTCTTGTAGTGCGTGTGAAAGGTGGAAGTCTCAGCTTTCCAACGCTTGTGGGTAGAGATCCATAGCTCCAGCCGTTGTGGAGAAAAATCAATTTAAAGAGACCCCTTTTTTTGGAATTTTTGAAATTTTGACAAATTTCAAATGCAAAAAAAACCACTTAAAAAAATAATTGAATAGATTTCTTGTAGTGCGTGTGAAAGGTGGAAGTCTCAGCTTTCCAACGCTTGTGGGTAGAGATCCATAGCTCCAGCCGTTGTGGAGAAAAATCAATTTAAAGAGACCCCTTTTTTTGGAATTTTTGAAATTTTGACAAATTTCAAATGCAAAAAAAACCACTTAAAAAAATAATTGAATAGATTTCTTGTAGTGCGTGTGAAAGGTGGAAGTCTCAGCTTTCCAACGCTTGTGGGTAGAGATCCATAGCTCCAGCCGTTGTGGAGAAAAATCAATTTAAAGAGACCCCTTTTTTTGGAATTTTTGAAATTTTGACAAATTTCAAATGCAAAAAAAACCACTTAAAAAAATAATTGAATAGATTTCTTGTAGTGCGTGTGAAAGGTGGAAGTCTCAGCTTTCCAACGCTTGTGGGTAGAGATCCATAGCTCCAGCCGTTGTGGAGAAAAATCAATTTAAAGAGACCCCTTTTTTTGGAATTTTTGAAATTTTGACAAATTTCAAATGCAAAAAAAACCACTTAAAAAAATAATTGAATAGATTTCTTGTAGTGCGTGTGAAAGGTGGAAGTCTCAGCTTTCCAACGCTTGTGGGTAGAGATCCATAGCTCCAGCCGTTGTGGAGAAAAATCAATTTAAAGAGACCCCTTTTTTTGGAATTTTTGAAATTTTGACAAATTTCAAATGCAAAAAAAACCACTTAAAAAAATAATTGAATAGATTTCTTGTAGTGCGTGTGAAAGGTGGAAGTCTCAGCTTTCCAACGCTTGTGGGTAGAGATCCATAGCTCCAGCCGTTGTGGAGAAAAATCAATTTAAAGAGACCCCTTTTTTTGGAATTTTTGAAATTTTGACAAATTTCAAATGCAAAAAAAACCACTTAAAAAAATAATTGAATAGATTTCTTGTAGTGCGTGTGAAAGGTGGAAGTCTCAGCTTTCCAACGCTTGTGGGTAGAGATCCATAGCTCCAGCCGTTGTGGAGAAAAATCAATTTAAAGAGACCCCTTTTTTTGGAATTTTTGAAATTTTGACAAATTTCAAATGCAAAAAAAACCACTTAAAAAAATAATTGAATAGATTTCTTGTAGTGCGTGTGAAAGGTGGAAGTCTCAGCTTTCCAACGCTTGTGGGTAGAGATCCATAGCTCCAGCCGTTGTGGAGAAAAATCAATTTAAAGAGACCCCTTTTTTTGGAATTTTTGAAATTTTGACAAATTTCAAATGCAAAAAAAACCACTTAAAAAAATAATTGAATAGATTTCTTGTAGTGCGTGTGAAAGGTGGAAGTCTCAGCTTTCCAACGCTTGTGGGTAGAGATCCATAGCTCCAGCCGTTGTGGAGAAAAATCAATTTAAAGAGACCCCTTTTTTTGGAATTTTTGAAATTTTGACAAATTTCAAATGCAAAAAAAACCACTTAAAAAAATAATTGAATAGATTTCTTGTAGTGCGTGTGAAAGGTGGAAGTCTCAGCTTTCCAACGCTTGTGGGTAGAGATCCATAGCTCCAGCCGTTGTGGAGAAAAATCAATTTAAAGAGACCCCTTTTTTTGGAATTTTTGAAATTTTGACAAATTTCAAATGCAAAAAAAACCACTTAAAAAAATAATTGAATAGATTTCTTGTAGTGCGTGTGAAAGGTGGAAGTCTCAGCTTTCCAACGCTTGTGGGTAGAGATCCATAGCTCCAGCCGTTGTGGAGAAAAATCAATTTAAAGAGACCCCTTTTTTTGGAATTTTTGAAATTTTGACAAATTTCAAATGCAAAAAAAACCACTTAAAAAAATAATTGAATAGATTTCTTGTAGTGCGTGTGAAAGGTGGAAGTCTCAGCTTTCCAACGCTTGTGGGTAGAGATCCATAGCTCCAGCCGTTGTGGAGAAAAATCAATTTAAAGAGACCCCTTTTTTTGGAATTTTTGAAATTTTGACAAATTTCAAATGCAAAAAAAACCACTTAAAAAAATAATTGAATAGATTTCTTGTAGTGCGTGTGAAAGGTGGAAGTCTCAGCTTTCCAACGCTTGTGGGTAGAGATCCATAGCTCCAGCCGTTGTGGAGAAAAATCAATTTAAAGAGACCCCTTTTTTTGGAATTTTTGAAATTTTGACAAATTTCAAATGCAAAAAAAACCACTTAAAAAAATAATTGAATAGATTTCTTGTAGTGCGTGTGAAAGGTGGAAGTCTCAGCTTTCCAACGCTTGTGGGTAGAGATCCATAGCTCCAGCCGTTGTGGAGAAAAATCAATTTAAAGAGACCCCTTTTTTTGGAATTTTTGAAATTTTGACAAATTTCAAATGCAAAAAAAACCACTTAAAAAAATAATTGAATAGATTTCTTGTAGTGCGTGTGAAAGGTGGAAGTCTCAGCTTTCCAACGCTTGTGGGTAGAGATCCATAGCTCCAGCCGTTGTGGAGAAAAATCAATTTAAAGAGACCCCTTTTTTTGGAATTTTTGAAATTTTGACAAATTTCAAATGCAAAAAAAACC
This sequence comes from Leptopilina myrica (nomen nudum), assembly GCA_032872475.1. NCBI lineage: Eukaryota > Metazoa > Arthropoda > Insecta > Hymenoptera > Figitidae > Leptopilina > Leptopilina myrica (nomen nudum). The sequence goes on along the minus strand of CM065465.1, from coordinate 30,896,367 downwards.
ACTTAAAAAAATAATTGAATAGATTTCTTGTAGTGCGTGTGAAAGGTGGAAGTCTCAGCTTTCCAACGCTTGTGGGTAGAGATCCATAGCTCCAGCCGTTGTGGAGAAAAATCAATTTAAAGAGACCCCTTTTTTTGGAATTTTTGAAATTTTGACAAATTTCAAATGCAAAAAAAACCACTTAAAAAAATAATTGAATAGATTTCTTGTAGTGCGTGTGAAAGGTGGAAGTCTCAGCTTTCCAACGCTTGTGGGTAGAGATCCATAGCTCCAGCCGTTGTGGAGAAAAATCAATTTAAAGAGACCCCTTTTTTTGGAATTTTTGAAATTTTGACAAATTTCAAATGCAAAAAAAACCACTTAAAAAAATAATTGAATAGATTTCTTGTAGTGCGTGTGAAAGGTGGAAGTCTCAGCTTTCCAACGCTTGTGGGTAGAGATCCATAGCTCCAGCCGTTGTGGAGAAAAATCAATTTAAAGAGACCCCTTTTTTTGGAATTTTTGAAATTTTGACAAATTTCAAATGCAAAAAAAACCACTTAAAAAAATAATTGAATAGATTTCTTGTAGTGCGTGTGAAAGGTGGAAGTCTCAGCTTTCCAACGCTTGTGGGTAGAGATCCATAGCTCCAGCCGTTGTGGAGAAAAATCAATTTAAAGAGACCCCTTTTTTTGGAATTTTTGAAATTTTGACAAATTTCAAATGCAAAAAAAACCACTTAAAAAAATAATTGAATAGATTTCTTGTAGTGCGTGTGAAAGGTGGAAGTCTCAGCTTTCCAACGCTTGTGGGTAGAGATCCATAGCTCCAGCCGTTGTGGAGAAAAATCAATTTAAAGAGACCCCTTTTTTTGGAATTTTTGAAATTTTGACAAATTTCAAATGCAAAAAAAACCACTTAAAAAAATAATTGAATAGATTTCTTGTAGTGCGTGTGAAAGGTGGAAGTCTCAGCTTTCCAACGCTTGTGGGTAGAGATCCATAGCTCCAGCCGTTGTGGAGAAAAATCAATTTAAAGAGACCCCTTTTTTTGGAATTTTTGAAATTTTGACAAATTTCAAATGCAAAAAAAACCACTTAAAAAAATAATTGAATAGATTTCTTGTAGTGCGTGTGAAAGGTGGAAGTCTCAGCTTTCCAACGCTTGTGGGTAGAGATCCATAGCTCCAGCCGTTGTGGAGAAAAATCAATTTAAAGAGACCCCTTTTTTTGGAATTTTTGAAATTTTGACAAATTTCAAATGCAAAAAAAACCACTTAAAAAAATAATTGAATAGATTTCTTGTAGTGCGTGTGAAAGGTGGAAGTCTCAGCTTTCCAACGCTTGTGGGTAGAGATCCATAGCTCCAGCCGTTGTGGAGAAAAATCAATTTAAAGAGACCCCTTTTTTTGGAATTTTTGAAATTTTGACAAATTTCAAATGCAAAAAAAACCACTTAAAAAAATAATTGAATAGATTTCTTGTAGTGCGTGTGAAAGGTGGAAGTCTCAGCTTTCCAACGCTTGTGGGTAGAGATCCATAGCTCCAGCCGTTGTGGAGAAAAATCAATTTAAAGAGACCCCTTTTTTTGGAATTTTTGAAATTTTGACAAATTTCAAATGCAAAAAAAACCACTTAAAAAAATAATTGAATAGATTTCTTGTAGTGCGTGTGAAAGGTGGAAGTCTCAGCTTTCCAACGCTTGTGGGTAGAGATCCATAGCTCCAGCCGTTGTGGAGAAAAATCAATTTAAAGAGACCCCTTTTTTTGGAATTTTTGAAATTTTGACAAATTTCAAATGCAAAAAAAACCACTTAAAAAAATAATTGAATAGATTTCTTGTAGTGCGTGTGAAAGGTGGAAGTCTCAGCTTTCCAACGCTTGTGGGTAGAGATCCATAGCTCCAGCCGTTGTGGAGAAAAATCAATTTAAAGAGACCCCTTTTTTTGGAATTTTTGAAATTTTGACAAATTTCAAATGCAAAAAAAACCACTTAAAAAAATAATTGAATAGATTTCTTGTAGTGCGTGTGAAAGGTGGAAGTCTCAGCTTTCCAACGCTTGTGGGTAGAGATCCATAGCTCCAGCCGTTGTGGAGAAAAATCAATTTAAAGAGACCCCTTTTTTTGGAATTTTTGAAATTTTGACAAATTTCAAATGCAAAAAAAACCACTTAAAAAAATAATTGAATAGATTTCTTGTAGTGCGTGTGAAAGGTGGAAGTCTCAGCTTTCCAACGCTTGTGGGTAGAGATCCATAGCTCCAGCCGTTGTGGAGAAAAATCAATTTAAAGAGACCCCTTTTTTTGGAATTTTTGAAATTTTGACAAATTTCAAATGCAAAAAAAACCACTTAAAAAAATAATTGAATAGATTTCTTGTAGTGCGTGTGAAAGGTGGAAGTCTCAGCTTTCCAACGCTTGTGGGTAGAGATCCATAGCTCCAGCCGTTGTGGAGAAAAATCAATTTAAAGAGACCCCTTTTTTTGGAATTTTTGAAATTTTGACAAATTTCAAATGCAAAAAAAACCACTTAAAAAAATAATTGAATAGATTTCTTGTAGTGCGTGTGAAAGGTGGAAGTCTCAGCTTTCCAACGCTTGTGGGTAGAGATCCATAGCTCCAGCCGTTGTGGAGAAAAATCAATTTAAAGAGACCCCTTTTTTTGGAATTTTTGAAATTTTGACAAATTTCAAATGCAAAAAAAACCACTTAAAAAAATAATTGAATAGATTTCTTGTAGTGCGTGTGAAAGGTGGAAGTCTCAGCTTTCCAACGCTTGTGGGTAGAGATCCATAGCTCCAGCCGTTGTGGAGAAAAATCAATTTAAAGAGACCCCTTTTTTTGGAATTTTTGAAATTTTGACAAATTTCAAATGCAAAAAAAACCACTTAAAAAAATAATTGAATAGATTTCTTGTAGTGCGTGTGAAAGGTGGAAGTCTCAGCTTTCCAACGCTTGTGGGTAGAGATCCATAGCTCCAGCCGTTGTGGAGAAAAATCAATTTAAAGAGACCCCTTTTTTTGGAATTTTTGAAATTTTGACAAATTTCAAATGCAAAAAAAACCACTTAAAAAAATAATTGAATAGATTTCTTGTAGTGCGTGTGAAAGGTGGAAGTCTCAGCTTTCCAACGCTTGTGGGTAGAGATCCATAGCTCCAGCCGTTGTGGAGAAAAATCAATTTAAAGAGACCCCTTTTTTTGGAATTTTTGAAATTTTGACAAATTTCAAATGCAAAAAAAACCACTTAAAAAAATAATTGAATAGATTTCTTGTAGTGCGTGTGAAAGGTGGAAGTCTCAGCTTTCCAACGCTTGTGGGTAGAGATCCATAGCTCCAGCCGTTGTGGAGAAAAATCAATTTAAAGAGACCCCTTTTTTTGGAATTTTTGAAATTTTGACAAATTTCAAATGCAAAAAAAACCACTTAAAAAAATAATTGAATAGATTTCTTGTAGTGCGTGTGAAAGGTGGAAGTCTCAGCTTTCCAACGCTTGTGGGTAGAGATCCATAGCTCCAGCCGTTGTGGAGAAAAATCAATTTAAAGAGACCCCTTTTTTTGGAATTTTTGAAATTTTGACAAATTTCAAATGCAAAAAAAACCACTTAAAAAAATAATTGAATAGATTTCTTGTAGTGCGTGTGAAAGGTGGAAGTCTCAGCTTTCCAACGCTTGTGGGTAGAGATCCATAGCTCCAGCCGTTGTGGAGAAAAATCAATTTAAAGAGACCCCTTTTTTTGGAATTTTTGAAATTTTGACAAATTTCAAATGCAAAAAAAACCACTTAAAAAAATAATTGAATAGATTTCTTGTAGTGCGTGTGAAAGGTGGAAGTCTCAGCTTTCCAACGCTTGTGGGTAGAGATCCATAGCTCCAGCCGTTGTGGAGAAAAATCAATTTAAAGAGACCCCTTTTTTTGGAATTTTTGAAATTTTGACAAATTTCAAATGCAAAAAAAACCACTTAAAAAAATAATTGAATAGATTTCTTGTAGTGCGTGTGAAAGGTGGAAGTCTCAGCTTTCCAACGCTTGTGGGTAGAGATCCATAGCTCCAGCCGTTGTGGAGAAAAATCAATTTAAAGAGACCCCTTTTTTTGGAATTTTTGAAATTTTGACAAATTTCAAATGCAAAAAAAACCACTTAAAAAAATAATTGAATAGATTTCTTGTAGTGCGTGTGAAAGGTGGAAGTCTCAGCTTTCCAACGCTTGTGGGTAGAGATCCATAGCTCCAGCCGTTGTGGAGAAAAATCAATTTAAAGAGACCCCTTTTTTTGGAATTTTTGAAATTTTGACAAATTTCAAATGCAAAAAAAACCACTTAAAAAAATAATTGAATAGATTTCTTGTAGTGCGTGTGAAAGGTGGAAGTCTCAGCTTTCCAACGCTTGTGGGTAGAGATCCATAGCTCCAGCCGTTGTGGAGAAAAATCAATTTAAAGAGACCCCTTTTTTTGGAATTTTTGAAATTTTGACAAATTTCAAATGCAAAAAAAACCACTTAAAAAAATAATTGAATAGATTTCTTGTAGTGCGTGTGAAAGGTGGAAGTCTCAGCTTTCCAACGCTTGTGGGTAGAGATCCATAGCTCCAGCCGTTGTGGAGAAAAATCAATTTAAAGAGACCCCTTTTTTTGGAATTTTTGAAATTTTGACAAATTTCAAATGCAAAAAAAACCACTTAAAAAAATAATTGAATAGATTTCTTGTAGTGCGTGTGAAAGGTGGAAGTCTCAGCTTTCCAACGCTTGTGGGTAGAGATCCATAGCTCCAGCCGTTGTGGAGAAAAATCAATTTAAAGAGACCCCTTTTTTTGGAATTTTTGAAATTTTGACAAATTTCAAATGCAAAAAAAACCACTTAAAAAAATAATTGAATAGATTTCTTGTAGTGCGTGTGAAAGGTGGAAGTCTCAGCTTTCCAACGCTTGTGGGTAGAGATCCATAGCTCCAGCCGTTGTGGAGAAAAAT